>CM060618.1:37587631-37837631 GCA_030578275.1 Meda fulgida
TTAGCTAGATCTGTGCATGAAGAACAACATAGTGACGAAACGCGTTTGTCCGCTCAGGGCCACCGTAGAAACATGTCGATGTAAGGAGACCCGCGGTGTGTGTAGATAGAAATGCCTCATTCTAAGGTAATAAAAACATAACGGTTCATTATGTAAGGTCTTCATACACCACTGAAAACATAGTTATGTATATGATATTACATTTCTGTCAACAGATACTCCTAAATATTACACACTGCACCTTTAATGCCTGTAATGATGCTTAAAGGGCAATAAAACATACCATTATTTGATAACTGCGAGAACTTTTTTTTTTTTTTACTAAAATTTCTCCATTTGTGCTCTGCAAAAGAAGGTCATACAGCTTTAGAAGAGCGCCGGGGTCAGTAAATAATGATAAATGGTCATCATGTAGTTCTTCCAACTCCTCTGGAAGTAGATGATTGGGTTTACACATGTGATTTATTATTTAGTGAAAATCTTTTTCACGTTGCTCATATACGGCGTGAGTCATGTTTTTTTATTGTTTTATTTTAGGTGAATTATCCTTGAAATGCTTAGTAGAGGTTTGCTCCCTGTGAACACCAGTACTAGTGATGACTAACTTAGTAAACAGCATTAATTAGTACATGCATAGATCGTGTCATAATGCATGTAGTGATCATCTCTAAACTCGTTCTCTCTTCATCAGCCTGTGATTGTGGCTTCACGATCACCAAACAAAATCACTGCTGCCAAATCAAAAAGTCCAATCAGAGCAGAGCAAACGAATGGGAAGGTGCAGGGAACAGGAAGTGCAGACGCAGCTGAGGTCAAAGGTCACGAGCTGGAGTTGACGCTGAAGTTCGTGTGCGGTCAGTGCTGGAGAGACGGGCTGATCAGTGAACCGGACCGAGCGCTGAAGTACTGCACCGCTAAAGCCCGACACAGGTGCAGACACACACACACACACACACACATCTGAACACACACACCACCCGTCTCACCCTCTTCCTCTCTCCTCAGCTGGACCAAAGACAGGAGGGTTTTACTGGTCAAGTCTCTCGAGAGGAAGAAGTGGGTCTCTGTGCGACCTGTGCCCTGCGCCAAGACCTTTCCTCAGCAATACGACGTGAGTGAAAACAACTCGTTTGCTCTGTGTGATGTGCAGATGAGGTTAGTTGACCTGCGGGACTATTCTCTATATGATATACTTGTACTAGGGCTGACCCCTAATGCCTGGTTCAGATTGCACAATTTTCTTTTGTCTGTTACGATAGTCACTGTGTCAGATTACGCGATTTTGACTCCTAAAATCTTGTCATGCTGTGGACAAGAAACATGTCAGACTTCACGTTGCTTTCCGATCAGTCATCGCGTGCCGTCTCACGCACACACACACACACACACACACACATATACACACACACACACTCTCGCTCGCTCGCTCACTCACTCACTCACACACACATACACACACACACACACACATATACACACACGTATACACACACACACACACATATACACACACACACACATATATACACACATACACACACACACACACACACGCTCGCTCGCTCACTCACTTGCGTACACACACTCACCCTCGCTCGCTCACTTGCGGACACACACACTCTCTCGCTCACTCACACACACACGCTCACTCACTTGCGTTCACTCACACACACACTCTCTCGCTCACTCACACACACACACACACACACACTTGCTCACTCATTCGTGCGCACACACTCACGCTCGCTCACACACTCTCGCTCACACACTCACACGCTCACTCACTTGCACGCACACTCACACACACACTCTCTCGCTCACTCACGCACACACTTGCTCGCTCTCGCGCGCACACACACTCACGCTCGCTCGCTCGCTCACACGCTCTCGCTCACTCACACACACACACTCACTCACGTGCACACACACACTCTCTCTCGCGCGCACACACACACACACTCTTGCGCACACACTCACTCTCGTTCGCTCACTCACTCACTCACGCACACACTTGCTCACTCAAACACACACACACACACACTTGCTCACTCACTCGCACACACACACTCGCACTGGTCTTGGACTTGAGCGCATCACATAAATGAACCGAAACTCAGCGTATACTTGAATGAACAGATTCCAATGGATAATAAATAATCTCCGATTACGAATCCGTATGAATTAAAATGTTTAGACAGTTTCATTCTGGGTTTATTTATCCATTACGTTTGCCAGTGCGTTGTGGCAAGCTTTATGTTTGAATTTGTGCGCTGATTAGGCTATACGTATTTTACATAGGCAATTAAAGGCGCATTAGTTAATATAATGCACAATTAGTCGACTAATGGCTTAAATGAACAACTACTAGTCGACTAGTAGTTGTAAAATCTTTAGTCTAGGGCAGCCCTAATGTTTACTGTTATAAACTAGGGATGCACCGAATATTCGGCCACCGAAAATTTTCGGTCGAAAGATTTTTATCACCAAAACAATACGGCCGAAATGTTGTGATGACGCAAACAAAAACCGATACCTGCACGTGCTTGTCTGCGGTGTGGACGTATTTCAGTATATCTGAGAAAGACCCGCAGACAACGATTGGCAAAACATGTAAAGCCGAAATTTCAAGAGGGGGTGCATCTGCAAAGACTTTCTCCACGTCGGGTTTAGTTTATCACCTGAAATCGAAACATTTCGATCGCTACGATTAATATGAGCGGAACGCGGCACAGAAAAGGAAAACGCCTCCGAGCACGCCCACTCCGTGTGTGGCAGACGTTTTTGAAAAGGCGAGGAAGTTTCCCAGTGACGGTGTCAAGGCAAAGGGCCTTCAGCCATTCTCTGTCGTAGAAGATGTGGGAGTTTGTCGGCTGATCGAGCACTTTGAGCCCTGTTATGTCATACCGAGCAGACGACATTTCTCAGAGGTGTGTTTACCTGAGCTGTTTAATGTTGTTGCAACTCACGTCCATGAGCATATTTAATGTACACATGAGTGGAGTTAAACATTTTAGTTTGAATTTTATTTTATACTGTGCATTGTTGCAATGTGCTAAATAAATATTTGCATAATTTTTAAATGATTTGTTCTTTGAAACTTTAATATTAATTCATGCAATTGCAGTGCCTTGATTTTAGTAAAGTTAGTACACAGTCATAGGCATAAATGCAATGGTACTAATAATTGGCATAATTTATTTTGGTGTTTCGGCCTTGGTTTCCTCTTTTCGGTTTTGGTTTCAGCCTTGAATTTTAATTTCGGTGCATCCCTATTATAAACTCATAGTATGAAGGACCTTATTATTAGTCAAGGGAAACTAGTGAAATACCAAGTCTAACAGTCAGTTTAAATAATGTTGGGTTTTTGGCATCCAGGTCATGAAACCCCCCTCTTTCAGCTCAAGTCTAGCTCACAATATTTTTGAAATGCAGCTTAAATGGGCGTGGATGGCTAGCCTGGTCCCACCAGCCTCTCGTACATTTCATTTCATTTGCACATAGAGTCTGGCACCCCTCCATTGACAAGCGTTAACTTCCTTGTAGGCGGGAACTCCATTGAAGCCTAAAACTATTGGATCTGCCCAGAGTCACTCTATCTGCCTCAACCAATCGCTAACGTTTGGTCGTGATGTGTATTTTCCCGAACCCCGTGGGGAGGATGGCCACCTACAAAACTTAAGCAAAGATTGTTCTTGCTCCGGCTTTAACTTCTTGATATTCGGCAGCGTCGCCACAACGGACCGAATGGCTTCACTCGCATCTTTCTCCGCTGGCGTTACTGAACTACAACTCAAAATAACGCACGACATCAACGTCATCGTTCTCAGACACTCCCTCTGTTCGCTGATTGGCCCGGCAAAAAATTGATTGGAAAACCAAAGTCTACAGCAGAATCCCAGACGTAGTACTGAAGGAAAATGAACGGTAGGGCAGGGGAGAGGGGGGAACTGTCATCGCCAGTGGCCCATGCATATCGACTGTCACTAAAAATCAGTGGTAAAACTTGAGGAAATGCTAGATTTTTGGGGTTTTAGCTGGCAAAGTTAAAGTCTAATGAAATACACTGACACTTTATTATTGTCCTTTCAAAAGTAACTGGATGCCCTGCTACATATATTAGCCTACAGTAATCGCAAGTCTATTTAAAACATATTAATGTACGTGTATAATTATAATGTCATTATAAAATATATAGTTGTTTATATACATACTATAAATGCATATTTTTGAAAATAATTACGTTTCGGCTTAAAAAAAAAAAAAGTTCTGTGCATTGCCTAGATCTACGCGCCCCCTGAACCCCAATAATAAAGATGGACATAGAAATGTGCCATGGCAGCGGTACGCAGGGTGGAGGTGGAGGACTTCTCACCTCCTGAATCCCCAGGGATAAATAGACACATAATAGATGGCGGTGCAGCAGGTCCTCTGCCCTATCTATGTGAACCATTAGCCCCTGCCGTGCCTGTGGAGGAAAACATGGACGAACCGGAGGCCGCGCGGATGGGAGAAGTTATCAGAATGGTTGCTAACTAATCAGAGAATACCAAAAACCCTTCTGCAGACACAAATCCGACCTGAAATTAGCATAACGTTTTTATTCAGAGTCTAGCCCTGGCAGCATCGCGGGGAAACATATTCAAAGCACTTGTACTTTTGCACCACGAAAACAAACACTTGCATCCCATGATTGCCTCTCTCCTCTACTACGCGATCACAGTTTGACATGTCTGTCATTGGAAAGATCCACGTGGTGTCATGATTCATTAAGAGACAGTGTCTTCTCATAGGATATGAAAACTCAGTCAACGCACTCGCAGTGCACGATGAAGATTTTAAACCCGGAAGACGGAAACGGGGGAAAAATTTAAATGTAACCATTTTCACTCTACTATTAAATCCAACAGATGCTAACATTATCTTCAATGGTGTTAAACACACAGAAAATGTAGTAGTTTGGGGTTTCATGACCCTTTAATAAGGCTTCTGAAACTGTGAGCTGTTGGCCTCTAACACTGAATATTTCTCCACAGATCTGCATCCATGTGCTGAAGCAGCGTAAATGTCATTACATCGGGAACTGTTCTTTCGCTCACAGTCAGGAGGAGAAGGAGCTGTGGACGTACATGAAGAACAGCGGCTGTGAGCGTCAAACCAAACACGCAGTGAACACTGATGTTTATTCATGCGCTGAAGCTCAATTCACACACTATCCATTCTGTGTAGTGTAGAAGAGATGAGGATTAGTGTTAGGGCTGATTGTTTAGGGGGAAAAAACAATTTGCAGCTTTTCTGAATTTTCATCAGTCAGTCATACCAGTGGATCCATCCACCATTTTCATGTTTTTTTCCATTTATAGCGCCAATCAGTGGACAAGCAACACAATTTTTATGCCTGTGTCCTCATATTAAGGCCATACACAAGTACACCAAGTTTGATGAAATTATCTCATTCCATTCAAGAGTTAGTTATTTAAGCAAGTAGGCGTTCATTCAATTTGTGCGTTTTGGCATGCTGTTGTGGTGATGAATTGATTTTTTTTTTTTTTTTTTTTTGATAATCATTGATATTTTGACACCAGAGAATCTTTGCACTGGCAAAAAAACCTAGGATTAGTTAGAAAAAAATAAGTTATACAAAAAATCGAACATGGCGGAAATATTATTGGTCTTCAACTGATACAAGACACTTGAGCCTGCAACAAACTGTCCTGACTTTAGTGTACTTTTCTGTCACCAGTGCAGTATGTACTTCTTATACTTTGCACACATGTGTGAATTTGGTTTCAGTTGACGTCACAGTCTACACGTAAACACTTTTCACACATCCAGTGTTTACTGGTAAATCACCTCTAAGAGATCATGTGTGATTAATTAACCAATCATTAATACCATTGATCAGCCCTACCAAACGTGGATGTTTTTTCCACTAAGAAACAAACATTGTTATGTTATTTGATTGATACTGTGAAGCTGCTTTGATGCAATTTATATTGTGAAAAGCGCTATATAAATACACTTGACTTGACTTGATATGCCTGTCAATCACACGTCAAAAAATGTTGTCAAATTGAACGGATTGTGAAACTAAAGCGCTTCTCCTCAAGAGTGTGGATGAATACAACGGTGTGGTGTTTAAAGATCACTTTCGATTACTGACATCGCTGGTATTTTGGAGCTGATGTGTGAATGGTCTGTTACCGGTAAAAAGCCAGAACGGCGTTGCTTGTGTGAACAGCGTATTTGTGTATTTACCAGTATAGTCAATATGGTAACTTTACGGTAATTTACCGGGCTTGCTGTGTGAAAGGGGCTGTAGTCTGAATGATTGATTGATGGTTTAATTGAGTTCACATGCTCTCCGCTGCAGTCACAGACGTCCAGCAGGTGTTTGACGTCTGGCTGTCCAATCAGAACAGAGCGTCAGATGGCGCCTCGCCGCCTCAGCCAATAGAAGAGAAGCAGATCACCATGCCGACGGACTTTGCAGAACTGATGGTGCGTGTTTATTCTTGCCGTTCTCTTGTTTACTGTCCTCCACGTGTGCTAATGGAGTGTGTTTGTTGGTGTAGCAGGACAGTTTCTACTGCCCTCTGTGCGGGAAACACAGTAACAGCGATCGGCAGTGGCAGCAGCACATCTCCTCAGAGAAACACAAGCTCAGGGTGTTTAGCGGAGAGGGAGAGGACGAGAGTCTGACCTGGTCCTACCGCTTCCCTGGACCCTGTTTCTCCATCTGTCCCAGGTACACCATCATCAGTCTTCAAGTCAATCAACATCTTCAGGATTTCATTGAGTAAACCAGTTCCCTCAGCTGTCATTAGTTTGGATAACCAAACTATTCAAAATAACAGCAGAATATTACTTTGAATATTCAAAATTAATATTGAATTAATATTAATTGTGACCGATATGCTTAAAAAGTTTTTCCTTTTGAGTTTTCCGCATACAGACAAATACATTGTCAAAACGATCCCCATTCACACAGATCCACGAAAACGACTAAAAACGCTGTATTCTGCTGCCAGGCCATTAGATGGCGATGAAACACTATAGACCAGGGCCCGTTATCATAAAGCTTCTAAGAATCCTCTCAGAAAACTCTTAATTTAGCTTAAAAACTTTTATGTTGGAGTCTTAGCTCAAGAGCGATTCGGGAACGATCTGAGAGCAACTCTGAGTAAGGAAAAGACAAAAACTCTCATCTTAGTGGGGAGGCGGGGCTGACCCCGTTGCTATGTATGACACAATCTTTTGAAGACTGTGATTGGTTGGTTGTCCAAGAAGGAAAAAAAAAGAGCCATTTTAAGTATACCACACACACACGCACATTATATTTATGTATATAAATCCTTTTTTTTACCTTGCTGTTAATTTCCTAAGGTATTTGATTTGCTTAGAATGATAAAAATTGTTCCTCTCTTTCCAATTACACTGATTGCTGTCTATTTAAGTGGTGGTTTGAATGTTTGTTTTAATATAGCAAACATGGAATAAAAAACAAGAAAGACGAGAAAGCCCGACTGGTCAGAAGAACCGTGTTTACTGTGAGCCCAGTTAGTGGATGAACACTAGGCCATCATTAAAGGAAACTTCGGGCCGGGTGTCACAGCATGGAGCGAGAAGCGGACGGGGGAGTTTATAGCACACATTATTAACGGTTCATTCCCTGCTTGTGCGCACCAGGGAAGCCTGCTGTTCATAACTGCAGTTCTTTTGAGCCTGCAAGGTGGGAATGTTCAGTGGAAACTAAATGAACTGCAACACAATAAGAGGTTCTGAAAGTGCTGTAATGTTTGTGTGATCACTGCTAACAGAAGGTTGTGACAGACCCAAATCACTGCTGCTTTATTGCACTTTCCCATTTGCCAAATATCTTACTGTAGTGATTACTTTCATTTCTGGCGTTATGGCATTCCTGCGCTGTGTCGGAGATATTAGCGTGACTCTAATATCTAAGATCAGTCACAAACATGATCCCTGCACGATCTCATCTATAGCGTCTTATTAACTCACTGTCATCTATTGTCTGCATCACATTTCTTCTCCCTCTTCATCGTTCTGTCATTGTCTCCTCTGCTAAAGAAACTCTTACGCCTCTTAAAAGTCCTCATCCATACTCCTAACAATTTTGACCTTAAGACCTCGTTTAAGGGTTACGATGCTTTCTGAATTACTTTTTTCTTTACTAGGATTTTTTCTTTAATTTTAAGAGGAAACGCCCACATTTCTAAGAATTTTTTCACTAGGAGCTTCTCTTTGCATTAAGATGCTTTATGAATACAGGCCCTGGGGTTTTCAAAGTGTGGGGGGCGCCAGAGCAAGCCAAGGGAGGCTCGGAGAGTGGTCAAAATTATAGCCTAATAATTAGTTTAAATTAATACATTAAAAAGTTAAATTATTATTTTATAAATATGGCCTCTTTAACACTCCAGGTCTTTATGCCCAATTCTGATTTGTTACCTTTATCTGATTTTTTTTTTGACCGTCCGTTTACACGTTCTTTCGACTGTATCCGATTCATGCGTTTACACTTGCCATACAGTATATCTGAAACATCGCACATGCGTAAAAGGTTTAATTCTCTTGCACAGATGGACCAACGCAAAATATGCTTGATGCTAGCTCTGCGATATATGCAAAGTTCGCCAAACATCATCATGATTTTGAGGCGGAGGAGGACGAAAAGTGGCATCATTGCAGCCGCGCATGCGCTTCAGTTATTGTGTGCGAGAGATCTCAGGACTGGTGGGGGCTTATTGGGATTAAATATTGGCTTTGACGAGGAGCAGTGGGTTCGAAATTTTAGGATGAGCAAGCCAACCTTTGATATGTTGATATGTGTCAGCGTTTGTCCACATTTCTCTCCTACGACGTTCCTTCGGGCCATCCGTCCCCCTGCAGATGCGCGCCGGGTTTCTCTCGTCATTGAACCGCGGAGATAGCCTAATGCCTCAGAAAATCCGATCTGCCTGTTTACATGAGTCGCATTGGCACATATCTGATTTATATCCACATATGAACGAGGCCTGAAACTGATCTCGAAATATCAGAATGCATGCGTTTTTTTCCTGTTTACACGGTCATAGAACACATCCGATCTGTGTCAGTGAAATGTGACCCAATTCCGATCTTTTGCTCATATGTGACAGTGTAAACGAGGCCTAACTGCACTTTTCAGCACTTTTCATGTTAACAAACCGGGATAAAAGTGTTTGTGTGTGTGTGTGTGTGTGTGTGTGTGTGTGTGTGTGTGTGTGTGTGTGTGTGTGTGTGTGTGTGTGTGTGTGTGTGTGTGTGTGTTTTGGAGGGGGGAGGGGGCATTGGGTAAGTTGTGTCAAAAGGGAGGCCTATACTGTCTTAGACTTTGAAAACCCCTGCTATAGACTGAACACGTAATATGCATGTCCAACATAAAATCAAGTTTTTGTTGTTTACGCAGGGACCGTTTTCAAAACCGTGCACTTCAAAACCCGTTTCAAAACTTTGCGTTTTCAGGCACCCAAAACGCAGTTGTGACGTAAACAAACGTCCAAAGCGCATAAGTTTTACGTTTTTAGTTGAAACAGCCCCTCAGTCACATGTCGTTTGATCAGTGAAGCTGGTTTTTAATAGCTGTCATTATCAGAGATCTGTGTCCTCATTGGCTGTGGTGTTTGATTGACAGGTTTGATGATGGTTGTGCTGACGGCATGAGTTGTGACTTCGCTCACAGCGAGGAGGAGCTTCAGGAGTGGCTCAAACGGAGGGATTTTCTGCGCTGGACATTGGACAAAGCCAGAGCCGACATGCTGATTTCTCCAAATGACAATAACTTTGGGATTTACAACTTCCTGCTTCAGAAATAAACAAGCAAGCTCATGTGTGTGCACTGTTTGAGAGTTTGATCAGGTGAGAGTTACTGCAGGTCCTGATGATTGTTCACGTTTTAATGAAGCTGAAAGACGTTAACCTCCAGACTGAACTCCAACGTTTCTCAGGTCTGTGTGTAATGAACGGATCTTTTACTTCATGTTGCTGAAATAGAGAATCTCTGCTGAGAAACAGCTGGATGCAGTTCAATACATTAGTTTGACTCTGGAGTGAATCTGGATCTTTTGAACTGCTGTTGGTTAGTGTTCATTCTGTTCGTACACTGAATAAACGTTTCCTCTGTTAGACAGCGATCAGGACTTTTGTCTTTCAGCTGTTGGTCTGCATGCAGGATTTGTCCAGGGCTTCAGTAAGATGAGCACAGAAGTGTTATTTTTGTACGGTTGTTTTATTCTTACGTTAATTCACGGTTTATACAAGAAATGAAACTGTAAACATTTTGATCATTGTATTATGTTATAAACATTCATTATGAATTATGTTTAATTGTTTTAGTATCTGTTTTTATTTGAATAAATGAATGGTATGTATCTTGTTCTCTTTTCTGAACCCAATATTTCACATTTCACTAAGGAAATGGGTCTTTATTATTTATCGGAAATCTTGTCATGTGTTTCGAATAGTTTAAAAATGTATTATTCATGTCCAGGAGAAGTGAGTGTTACAAGCACAAGATTATTAAAAGTTAGTGATTATGGTTTGTGAGGTAAAATTGTATTTGCATTTTATGACCAAGGTCACATGGGGTCATATTTCCATGCGCAGGTCTGAGCTAGGTGTTTGATTTTACGTAAACTTCTGTGTTTTCCGTTGAGATCCTGCATTCTTGTCAGAATGAATTCAGTGCTTTGCTTCAGCAGTCTAATATGAGTGATTTTACACTGAAGGACATCCAGCAAGTTTCCAAAATGTTCTCTCTCTGAAAGGTTGAGAAGTAGGCTACCAGATTCCATCACTCAAGGAAATAAATACTTATGATTAATTTACTACAAACAATTTAACTATGTAAATTAATAAATGTTGTCATAACTCTATTATTTCTGTGGATATTACGATTAGATTACATATTGATATGAATAAACCTTGCAAATATCTGCCAGCAAGGACAATTTGCATCTACCAAAGATTTAACTTAGTAAATGGTTGGTTATTATTCATAATATTTATTCTTTGTGAGTAAAAGTTATGCTTTGAATGGGGCACGAGACAAAGTTTAACTTTTAAAGCAGCGCGTGCACGTTCTGTTTACTCCTCACGCACGCGCCTTATTTTGTAACTCACTTTCCAGCAGACGTAAGGTAACAACAAGGTAAAGGCTACTGGATTGATCAACCCTAAATCTATTCATCGTTTTTATTTACGTTTAATCTCAGTTTAGATATGTACAGTTTTGTGCATTTGAAAGCGTTCTAATTTAATAACGTTGGCTAGACTAATTAAATACCATGTTTGGTTGATTTGCGCACGAACAATCTCCCGTGAGGAGGTAAAATCTGAGATAATGTATAGCCTAGTTCATTTATTTTAAGTTGTCCACTGACCGCGACAAACTACAGAATAATTACTTAAATATTTTCTAAACTTCAATTGTAGTAGCCTAATTGGCTTTCCTGTGGTAACATAATTAATTTTGTAGTATTTTTTAACACCAAATTATCTGAAAATATTCGTATTTCAGCCTCACTGCTCCATTGAATTGTAAGTTAGTAGCCTAATTGTGTACAATTCAAATTTATGAAACTAATCTTTTTCTCTTTTTTGAAGCTAGTTGAATAACTTTGTATTGTTGGCACTTCTCGTGTATTGCCTCAAGACGAATCACTTTGTTGTATTCCCTACTGTGAATAAAAGTGTCTGCTACATGAAGAAATATGTAAAATGTAATTCATTTTTATAAATATTTGTTTAGCTTTAAATACACTCGCCAACCAATAGACAGCAATAAATGAAACACACTTGCAAATAAAGTGCATTGAATCAGCAACATAATAATAATAAAAAAGACTCAATGTTTTCTAGCATTAAACTTTTGAGAGTTTGATGATGCAGGTTCATTTTTGACGCATTTTGTTCACATTAACATAAAGAAATCCTGTACTGCCATCTAACCTGCTGACAATGTAACCATAGATGATCAGAAACTCCACCCTCTTACAACACTTACCAGGAAGAGAGTGCCGCATTATTTCTCTTTTCCTGTCACACTGACTCGTGTTTGACAAAAAAAAAAAAAAAAAAAAAAAAAAAAAAACAGAACGAAAGGAAAGACCAATCAGCGATCGGTGGGAAATGAAGGAAAATGCTTTGAAGGATTTCGAGACGTTTGAACAGACAACAGATCTTTGTGATTAATCATTTTTGAAACCATCATTCAGAAAGTGAAAGTAAAGTTCAGATTTCTGGAGCTCAAACGGTAAAAATGGATTCTCCAGCTGAATATGATTATATATGTCCTGTGTGCCGTGAAATCTTCAACGCTCCTGTTATTTTACCATGTAGTCACAGTGTTTGTAAAGAGTGTCTTCAACAGTTCTGGAAAATCAAGACAATTCAGGAGTGTCCTGTCTGCAGGAGAAGATCAAAATCTGATCCAACATGTAATCTTGCATTAAAGAACTTGTGTGAGTCGTTCCTGAAGGAAAAAAATGAGAGCCAATCATCAGTATCTGAGGAGATCTGCAGTTTACACAGTGAGAAACTCAAACTCTTCTGTCTGGAGGACAAACAGCCTGCGTGTTTAGTGTGCTATACTTCACAGACACACGTCAATCACACATTCAGACCCATCGGTGAAGTGGTTTCATCATATAAAGTAAGACAGATTCATATATTAGGATAAAAACTTGCATCATAGAAGTTGTAGGCTATATCATAAACAATGCATGTCTCTGAACTATTTTCTGTTACATGAACATATTAAAGAATATCTTCTGTATTTTCAATTTCAATTCTAGGAGGAGCTCAATACAGCACTGAAGCCCTTACAAGAGAAACTGAAACACAAAGAAAACATTAAAGCAAAGTTTGAGAAAACAGTTCAACACATCAAGGTGAGGATTGATTCTTTTGAAGTTCACAATTTTGATGTGAAAAAACGAATTGGTTTGTCTGACATACTCAATTCGCATTAAGTGTATAAAATGTAATAGTTCACGTAAAACGAAACCTCCGATTTCTGGGTATTTTGCAGTGGGCTGGACTAACGTGCAAGTGGTTAGGGCTCACCTTTAAAACTCTGTGCATTCAGCAAACCATGTTTAGGCAAGCATAAAGTAGTCCAAGTGACTACAGTGGCTCAATCTTAGTTTCAAGTTTAAATCAATCTCAAACTCAATCAAGTTTATCAAGCGACGAGAATACTTTTTATGCGCAAAAAACAAACAAAAATAATTACTTTATTCAAGTATTAATTTCCTTCTCTCTTGGCCTCTAGATTGTTCACGTAGTATAATTGTGTAGCGCGTCTGTGTTGTATGTCACACGTAGCCTCACTATTGGCCGACGCTGGTCATGTGTGTGATGCGTGTGACGTTCAACCAGAAGCTCTACGCAATTATACTACATGAACAATCTCGAGGCCAAGAGAGAAGGAAATGAATACTTGAATAAAGTCATTATTTTTGTTTGTTTTTTTGCGCACAAAAAGTAATCTCGTCACTTGATAAACTTAAGATTGAGCCACTGATTGAGATCCTCTGCACGGGGGCGAGTTTGCTCTTTTCCCAGTTGACCCGAAGCCCCAACTGGCTGAGTGGACTGAGCACTAGGTCCCTGTGTTCGCACAACTGGTCCAGAGGCTGTGCTAGTATCAGCCAGTCGTTGAGAGAGTTGAGAATGCGAACGCCTTGTTCCTTCATGGGAACAAGGGCCTCCTCCGCTACTTTCGTGAAGACGCAGGGAGACAGCGACAGCCCGAAGGGTTGGACTTTGTACTGATATGCTTGACCCTCGAACGCAAAGCTCAAAAACGGTGTCCAAGAAGAATCGAGTCATGAAAGTATGCGTCCTTCAGGTCGATCACTGCAAACCAATCTCGGGGACGGACGCATTCGAAAATGCGTTTCAGCGTCTTGAACTGTAGCTTGTGAAGGCTCCAAGAAGGCTTCTTGGATACAGTGATGTAGGGGCTGTGAAACCCTGTCCTTATATCTGCTGGAGGGAGGGACTAGCACTATTGCGTCCTTCGCTAGTAGGACTGTGATTTACGCCCGCAAGACATGAGCATTGACAGCTTTCACTGAAGTGAACTGTACACCTCTGGACTTGGGGGGATGCCGGGTTTTCTGAATCGCATAGATGGTCTGATGGTTCAGATGGCCTGATGGTCCGAATGAGCCAGTGAGACGGACTGGGGAGTGCAAGCCAGGCTCTCAGAGACAGCGGGCAAAGGGGCCATAGGCATGCCCGCAGTGGGGCAGTGAGGAGGAAGGCAGGGACCCTGCCGGGAGGCTCTCTCTTCGAGGTGGCCCGCAGCGAGGTCTGAGTGTGCAATGCAACACTTACCTGGTTCCACGGTTGAGCAGAGTCCAAGAAGGCTTGGTGGCATTCCTCAAACCGCCCACTGCTGCCCGTTGGCGATGGAAGAGTGGGATGAGAGTGGTAAGGGTTTTGGCCTTTCACTGCCCTCCTAGCCCTCTTGGGACCCGAAGATAGAGGAAATAACTCTATTATTGAGAATTTGGGTGCCGCTGATTGTGGGGCCAGCTGTGGAACAGGAACAAAAACGTAACGCAAGATTCTCCACCCAGCCCTCCTCCGGGGGAAGGAATGGTACAGTCACCGTCTCCTGAAGAGCAATCCCCTCCATCTCCGGGTCGCCCGTCATAGGGTCTCTTACCCTTCTGCTTCCCGGCTAGTTTGGCGAGGGGCTGGATGGCCGGAGTGCCCTGTCTGTGGCCTGCTCCTCTGCGTTTCTTAGGTGGAGGCTGCTGCTGCAGCGCGGGAGCGGGGGCAGACGAGGGAGGACTCCCTCTGCAATGAGCAGACTGAAGTGGGGGCAGTATGTGTGAAATCGCCTCAGTCTGCTTCTGGCCGGCCGATGCAGGTCGTTGGGGGGAGCCCCAAAGGATACGGCTGGTACAGCGCCTTGAGACGGTCCAGCGCATACCTGTGGCAGCTCTACTGGCTGTAGAGCGCACGGTTAGTGAGGGTTCCTAGGGGGTTGGTTCCTCAAAGGAAGTGCGCTCACTGTGATTCTCAAATCACCCCTACTGCTGTCTGAAGTAACCCTCTGGGGAGGATTAGATCGAGGCAGAGGCACGGAGACCCCACCTCTTTGGAGGTATTGGAGTCTCGACTGCAACTCCGCAATGGTCATCTTCTCGCAATGGGTGCATGACTCATCCACGAACGCTATCTCAGCGTGTTTGAAGCCCAGACACGTGACACAGCTATCGTGACTTTCCCTCAGCGCCAGGCTACGAACGCATCCAGAAACACACAGGTTGAATATCATCTATAAAAAGTTGCAAGTTGTTCAGTTTAAACACAGCTTTGTAGAGAGCAGACATAAACCGCTCTGCTCCGAATCGAAAAGCTGAAGATGCGATGCACCTGCTGCTCATTATATATTGGTGCCGCGATGCAGCTCAGCTGTTGCAATTATCATGCCAATTTGCAATAGCTTGTTTTAGTTACACTCGAAGTAGATTGACAGACTGAAGGGGAACTTGCAGATCATGGGAAATTTGGTTTCTCATGTCATGACGCATTTAAGGTTGTTAAATAGATTTAAAAAAAAATACATCTAGTTACTTAGCTTGTTTTGTGATGAGAGGCTGGTGAGAATTGTGTATTTGCAGAGTACAGAGAAATAACATCTATTACTAAAATACAAGCACTTCAGAAAGTTAAAGTTGTTGTTAACTAACCCACATTTGCCCACTGATCTTTGAGATGATTGAAGTGATTGTGATTTTGATTTCAGTCTCAAGCTGAGCACACGGAGCGTCAGATTAAACAGCAGTTTGAGAAGCTTCATCGGTTTCTCAGAGACGAAGAAGCAGCTACAATCATTGCACTGAGGGAAGAAGAGGAGCAGAAGAAGCAGATGATGAAGGAGAACCTGAAGGAGATGAACACTCACATCTCAGCTCTTTCACACACAATCAAAGACATGGAGGAGATGATGAAAGCCAATGACGTCTGCTTTCTGAAGGTCTGATTTCAGATCATTGATTGATTTATTGATGATTAATTTAGTTCTTGATGATAAATGGTGTGTTTGCTCTGCAGAAGTTTCCAGTCTCAATGGAAAGGTGAGTGATCTGCTGGTGTCTCTGGTCTCTCTGGTTCTGATTCATTGCAATTCTGACTCCTGAATGTTCCTCCAGAGTCCAGATCTCACAGGCGGATCCACAGATGGCTTCTGGAGCTTTGATTGATGTGCCACGATACTTGGGCAACCTGCCGTTCAGAGTCTGGAAGAAGATGCAGGACATCATCCAAAACAGTGAGTCTGGAGAAGATCTGTGCTGTTACACACACACACTGG
This sequence comes from Meda fulgida, assembly GCA_030578275.1. Classification (NCBI taxonomy): domain Eukaryota; kingdom Metazoa; phylum Chordata; class Actinopteri; order Cypriniformes; family Leuciscidae; genus Meda; species Meda fulgida. The sequence continues at coordinate 37,603,998 of CM060618.1, forward strand.
AAATGCCACATGGGTGAAGATAAACTGATTTTAGCGTTATAGATGAGCTATGTAACAGTTCAGATGTTATGGGAAGAAGGAGGCGGGAACCGGCGAACATTTAACAAGCTTTAATAATAAAATAAACAAATACAAATACGAAAAAATGTAATTAAATAAAAAAAATACGAAATATAAAGATTTTCCCTCACGGTCGACTGCCGCCACACACAATAAAACAAAACATCAAATAAAATCCAGGCCTGGCCTCTCTCGATCTCCACTGTCGTCGCTCCTCCTTTTATGCTTCCGCTCCTCTGTGAGAGATATGAGACCGGTGCATCTCACAGGTGTCGCTCATTAGTAATCACGCCACCGGCCTCGCGCCATCCTCTCACGGCCCTCGCCACAAGCTACTACACCAACAAGAGATGAACATGATATTTACAGATACATTAATATAGCAGATCTCTAGAGTTCAGTTGTTTAGTCAGTATCAGTTTCTGTTGACAAGAAATGCAAATCTGAAGTTTCTCAAGCACGTTTACTATAACAACACTGACAATGATCAGAGGAAAATGTATGATGTGTTTGATCATAATTTTCATAATTCATAGTAATCTGTGTACGGTTCACTCGTGATCATTAAATGAACATCAGAATAAAAGAAGCTATTGATTGTGTCTCATCAGCTCCTGTGATTCTGGATCCAAACTCAGCTCAGTCACATCTAGTCCTCTCTGATGATCTGACCAGTGTGAGATGGAGCTTGAACAGTCAACCACTTCCTGATAATCCAGAGAGATTTGATGAGTATTCGTGTGTTCTGGGTTCAGAGGGTTTTAACTCAGGAGCACACTGCTGGGATGTGGAGGTCAAAGAGAGTTTGTACTGGAGTCTGGGAGTAACTACAGCATCAAACCAGAGAAAGGGAGGTGTTTTCTTTAACTCTGGTGTCTGGTGGGTGCAGTATGGACTGGATGAGCGGTTTGGTTTTCCTGTGAAAGAGAAGCTTGAGAGGGTGAGAGTTCACCTGGACTATGACAGAGGAACAGTGTCATTCTCTGATCCTGTAACTAACACAAAGCTACACACATTCACAACCACCTTCTCTGACACTGTCTTTCCATTCTTCTGGTGTCATGATCTGAAAGTTTTACCAGTTACATTCCATCTCATAGAAGAGTTGCATCTGATAGAAGAGTTGCATCAGTTGTGAAATGCCTCCTGGAGGTCATAGGCCCAAGCTGCCTCTGAGAAGTCTGGTCTCCTACAGACCATTAAAAACTTGTAACCTCCTTTTGATGCTGACCAGAACGTTTGGTGAGATAATCCTCAAATATACTCCATTGGGGTAGAGCTGATACCATCCCCACAGGAGAAACTCCAGATACTAGTGAGGTCCGATACTTGAACAAATCTTTCTTTGAGTTGATTTGCAGTGTGGAATTGGTCGAGCTGGTTCACAAAATCTAAATGAATCAGACTTTAGTTTGACGGTTGACGGCGATGCAGAGTTAGAAGCAACTGCACTGGTTACTGAACCAAAGAACCAGTTCGAAATTAATGAATTAGGCAGAGTCAGAAGTTAGTGATTCAGTCATGTCCGAAAAAACCTCAGATGAGTCGTGTAACTGTTTTCTAGGATTACGGAGGACTTGCTGTCTATTGTGTCTAGTATTAGTGTAAGTGTCAAAAGTATTGGTACTTCAGTCTGTATTGAAATTTTAAAAATGTACCTGTACTAGGTCAGTTTGGTACCCGCTGATAGGCGGCTGTATTTAAACACGCCAGAGCATTCAGTATTTGTGTGAGTGCTCTGTGAAAAACATTCAGTGTTTCTATTTACAATGTGTTTTTGCTTTGTAGCTTTTTGAAGGCTCATTTTGAAGCATTGTAGCTAATCACGGACATGTTAATTGAGCATGTGAGCGCAGTGGCCAATCAGACATGTTTAAGTTTAAGTTAGTCAGAATCTGCTCAAAATGCCAGTTTATGTTCTACACACTCATGAATCCTTTCATTATAAACACAATGTCAGAGATTCATTGGTGTGGGCAGTGTCATTGATTATAACGGGAGTTTTTGCAAGAGTGCAGAACTCTGATTGACGGCTTCAGTGATTATAATGGGAGAGTTCTTTGCTCGCTTTCTGAATAACGCATTCGCAATTTGAATAAAAGTTGTAATTTTCATGCTGCTAATTACACATTACACTGTTTTAACCGTATTTAAGTGTAGGATTGAATCCGAAACTGCAATGACTGACATAGTGATAACCATAGCAATGGACAGAGGAAACAATAATTTGTTACTGAATGTCAAAATAGACATTGAGTGTGAATACAGAATTACAGACTTGCCACTTGTTTTATGTAATCTTTGTTGTTTTGTGTTTCTTTTTTTTTTTTTTACTTTTCACTTGACCTTTTTAAAGAAATATTTACTTAACTAAAAAATAAATTTTACTTTCTGTACGGCTACTTGCTACTTGTTACTTGCTGTTTTAATGTATTATTTACATGTAATTATTATTATCATTATTAATTAACTCATTAATTTTTTATTTTAAAATGGTTACATTGTTCCAATAGGTTTTGCTATGGCAACGAAATTGGTACCAAGAATAATGAAATGTTACTGGTGTTGGTACAGACTACTGAAATTTTGGCATCGAATTAAACATTTATAAACCCAAAGATCTTTGTTACTGTGTTATTTTTGAATTATTGAAAAATATTTGCAGAAGAAGGTCTTGAGAGTTTAGAATTATAAGTAGACATTTATTTCATGATGTTACTAAAACAACTTGGTATTCCTAACATTAGTTTTCCAATTGTGATTATATTTCCTCATGAGACTTGATAATTGTTTTTCTTTTGATTGACATTTGAAGAAGTCATCATTTTATCAACAACATAAAGACGAGCCAGTGTACCTGCCACGAGCCTGAGACCCAACTGGAAATGAATGAGTTCTACACTAGTGATTCTAACCACAGAACCATTTCTAAGTTTTAATGAAATTAAAGCGTTTCAGTAATGTCCGACTGAAAAAAATTGGTTACCACCAAAGGACTTGAACGAGTGTTATGCGAAATGTACATTTAATCATTTAGGAGACGCTTTTATCCACAGTAACTTACAAATACATCCTTACGACTTACAATGAAATAAGTGTCATTAAACTTTATTATGTTATGTGATCTCAATGTAGCAATCAGTCATAAGTGTTTTTTGAAATTTAAAAAAAAAATGTAATTAATCAATTTTACTATAAAAGAAGATAAAATGGCTAACATTGAAACTAAAATAACAAAAATAAGATTGATGAGAGTGCACTGGAAGCTAGTTCGAAACGGGGGGATACTTCTCATGAAAAATGCAAAATAGATCAAACAATACTGAAATACTGTGTTTTAAATGTACAGCACTTAATATTACTTTTTGTATGTTAAACTGTTGTATAAAATCAATTTCACATTTGCAATTCTGTGAATATTCAGGAAAAAAATGCATTATTGCTCATACAGTATAATACATTATCAACATTAAAACAAGAACTCACACGAAGAGAGTTTGAGTCTTATATATAGTAGATATATACACAGTCTGTGTCTATATTTGTTCACGCTAGAAAGGGCTGAATCCCCACTTTTACAGGTTCATTGTCGAGAATAGCAGTCATTTACTGTGAGTTGTTACGGCAAGACACCCCAGGTGAATAGAGTAAAAAAAAAAAAAAAATAGATATCACCAAACTTCTCTAGTTGATTGATTACAATACTTGCAAAAAAAAATTGTATTACAAGTTTTCTTTGTTATGTTTAAATATGCATATGAGAAATTATCTAATTAAATATGCACAAATTTGCATACATTTCTAGAACAAAAATCTGAACATTGGATGAAGTCAGATTCAAAATTAATTTTTTTGGTATATTAGAGTCAAAGGTTTTTACAGAGGGGATTTTGGATATCTCTATATCACTCCACAATCAGAAAATACTGTCAACAGACAAAAATAAATACATTTTCACACCGGGAACACTTACCATAAATCCTGATGTACTCGTTACATCATAAGAAGAATGGTGTCTACGCTAATATTAGTCTCTCTGTTTATCCTGAGGTTTACCGCAGTCCGCCGGATCCAGGCCGTATCCAGACCTGATGAAGGACCTGCGCCTGGACACAATGACAACGCAGTCCTGAAGTGACACTAGTCTCTCCCCTGTGAAGGCCTCCTTCCCTTTACCTCTGTACAGATGATCGTTGTCGGGATAATTCGGGTGCGCGTGGCTACGCCGAAGCGATACAATTCTGTATTATAAATTTTAAGGCCAGACAAGTAGTTCGTTGAGGGTTGTTTTTTTTAGGGAAGGACTACATGCCTGCGCACATATATTCAAACGGTCATACTGTTGTGAACTTTTTCTTCTCAAGTGTAGAAAACTCAGAAGCGAAGACCAGGAGACGTTGGGATATCTTTCGATCTGGATTCTTTATTGAGAAGTCGCTGTTGCATCGCTGTAGTCTATTTCGTCCAAGTCTAACTAAGGCAAAATACAGACTGTTTATACCTTTAAAAGGGGGAGGAGTTACATTGAGGTGGAGACACTCTGAAACAAAGAATGTAAATTAAAGTACATGATTCAGCTGGATACCTGATTTCATCATAGCAGTAACTCAGAGCCTTGAGATGCTAATCCAATCAGCCTGATTAGATCACTCAAACCTTAACATTATCACAGAAACAAAGGCCAAAAGCTGTACTTTGAGACAAAAGGTTAATGTCAGACACCTGAATTGCTGGACTTAATCTTCTTTGAACCTAAATTATCTATGTCTCAAAATGGAACTTTCTCATTTTAAATACTATTGTATTGGAACCTAAATTAAACATTTAATAAATTTGTAACCCTATAGACTGAACTCTTAATACGCATGTGCACGCCATCAGCGTTCTCACAGGCTCGTGTTTTTAAAGTTTGCGCAGAGAGAACTTAAGAGTTTTCTGTGAGAGCGGTGTCGTGTTAGCGGCCCCTAAGTTAATAACTAATGATCGTTGCGACGGAAGTAAATCAATTAAAACTAACTTTTGCTGGAAAACAACTTTATTCTAGAGCTGCTGTAAAGCCAAAACAATCTCTTTTACTTTCATTTCTTATTATCATTGTATCGCTTTGGGGAAATCTATATAATATATGAATGATATTATACGCTATATAAATGGTGACTTGACTTGACATTTTCATCATTTTTTTTTTAGGAATAAAATGTTGTATAAAATTAGCAAAATTATATATGAAAAACACCTCTCTGTAAGAACCTTCAGAATATAGATAAGAATAAAAGTGTAAAGTTTGGTGAATTGCAATCAATTAAAATCTACAGATACAAATAGATAAAGTGCTCTAAAAGATACAGTTAAAAGTGTATTTTGGATGTTTTCTTTCCACTAGTCTGAAAAAACACTTTAGAAAAGCCAAAAAGCCCCAAATCTCAAAATGGACCGACCCTGTTTCTGCCTGTAGTCTCTCCTTACGGCACCGACTCTGCACACGACATCATATGGACTCTGCTAGTGTGGATTCAGTCAGTTTCCACCACAAAACATGAGGTAATAACTTGATGGGATGTCATGTATTTGACCTTTTACCACACCATTTTCCTGTTTTTACACTAGAGGCTGTATTCTACCTGTTAGAAATACGTGCGCGGTTTTAGTGTTATTTTAAGGTGGGGTACAATTAAATGAACTGAAAGCTTAGCATTGTTCCCCCTCTGTCACGTCACGTCCCCCCAGGGTCCCCTCTGGCAACACCAGAGGCCTCACTGTCCCCAGTGTTGACGCACCTGTTCCTCACCATACTAATTATTAGGCTTATTAAAGTATTAAGCACGGCAGATTAAGAGGCCGATTACACGACAACTCTTTCAATTAATTTATCATTTACATGACAACAGCGTTTTAGGGGCATGGAAATGCAAACTTTTGAAAACGGGTTTCAGAGTGCAAGTTTTCGACATTTATTCCGTCTCTGCTAACTACTGGCCTGACATTCATTAAGACAGCATTTTCTGGTGTTTTCAAGTATCAGTGTGAATGGGGGATAGTTTTGATAACGCTGTCATCTGTATAGATTTTTTTTTCTTCATTTTTTAGTACATCGTTGTTGTGTAAACGTACCCTCAGTGCGAAGTCTGGTTTTGTCCTGGCTAACATTTCTATGCTTGCCTTCCTGTGTTTCGACCTTACATTTACATTTATTCATTTAACAGATGCTTTTATCCAAAGCGACTTACAAATGAGAACAATAGAAGGAGTTAAACAGTCTAATCTAACGCAGAACCTGTAAAGGTGTTTTTTTTTAATAGGAGAAAAGTGTTAGTATTACTGGAACAAGTGCTGCCAAAAGAGATGCATCTTCAACCGTTTCATGAAAATGGCTACGGACTCCGCAGCTCTGGTTGAGTTGGGTAGGTCATTCCACCAGCGGGGAACAGTCATGGTAAAGGTCTGAGAAAGAGATTTTGTGCCTCTTTGACATGGCACTACAAGACGATGTTCGCTTGCAGAGCGCAAGTTTCTGGATGGCACATAAGTCGGAAGTAATGAGTTTAGGTAAAAGGGAGCAGAGCCAGTGGATGTTCTATAGGCAAGCGTCATTGACTTGAATTTGATGCGAGCTGCAACTGGCAACCAGTGCAATTTTGTGAGGAGAGGAGTTGCGTGTGTCTCTTCGACTCGTTAAAGACCACTCTAGCTGCAGCATTCTGGATCAGCTGCAGAGGTTTGATCGAGCAAGCTGGAAGACCAGCGAAAAGAGCATTACAATAGTCCAGTCTGGATAGAACAAGTGCTTGAACAAGGAGTTAGCATGCTCTGATAGGAAGCGCCTGATCCTCCTAATGTTGTACAAGGCAAATCTGCAGGACCGGGCAGTTCTAATAATGTGGTCTGTGAAATTCAATTGATCATCAATAACAACTCCAAGGTTCCTGGTGACCTTGATGGAGTTATGGATGACGGACCTAGCTGAATAGTGAAGTTGTGCTGAAGTGTTGGATTGGCCGGGGCCACAAGAAGCTCTGTCTTCGCAAGGTTTAGTTGAAGGTGGTGGTCCTTCATCCAGCCAGAGATGTCTGTCAGGCAGGCTGGCCTGATTCAGTCACCTTGCCTGATTTCTGGATTACTCAGTTTGGGATTTTAATTTGGACTGTCACCCTCAGACTGCCTTGCTGTGTATGGATCTGTTTACTGTTACTGTGGACTGCGTTACAATCTCCCTTCAGAAAGTCGAGGGGTTAAGGGAAGAGGCGATTAAAAAAAAACTGCCAACCAAAAGTCAAATTAAGTGTAATTTATGTCCACATGGGCAGAGAACCCTCCAAGTTTTGTTTATATGTTAACTGATCTGAAATACTTTTCTTAAAAGAAAGCCATGTCAAGAAATACACTGAATCTTTCTCAAAACAAGGTTTAACTTTTATTTTCCATCTGTTCATGTAAAAAAAGCTGGAGTTCAGGAGGGACACAGCAAACTGATTTAACTCATTGTTCCCTTTCGTTGTCACTCCGAGTTACGTCGGATGACGACGAATGGGGTTTCGCTTAGAAAGCCTATCAGCTTCGAGTATTAAAAAACGAGCCAATGGCAAAGAAATGCCATGGGTCTGCAGAATTTGCATGACGTACTCCGCCCCACCTCGTGGGTATAAAAGGAGGACGCCGGCAACATGCAGATATGTTTTCGCTTCGGAGCCAAGAGCATCTCTTCACTCCACTAGCCATCTCTGAAATTGTCAGCTTTTTACAAACGAGTTCCTCTGGTGTTGGTGTTTGTGGGCGATATCCAGCGAGCGCGCGCTTCCTGCTGATCTGTGCAGTGGTTTTGCCAGAGAGTGCGTGTCTCCCCGGGCGCCTCGACATCAGAGTGTTTCTCTCTCTCACAAAAAGAGCTCGCACGCGGCACGTCTTTTTAAAGACGGCTCGCCCGTGCTTTAAAAAAAAAAAAAAAAAAGTGGCGGCAGATTGGTATCGGACTCTGATGGGCACGAGCGCTGTCTAGTGTGTAGGGCTTTTATCATGCTTGTACAGCGCTCGTGGGTGATTCATGTTCTCTCTGGGAACATGATCATCGCGTCATTTAGGTCGAGACTCAATGAACTCGCAAGAGTGAGAGTCCCCTCTTCCACACCCCGATCTAGCGCCCCCCCCCCCCCCCCCCCAAAAAAAAAAAAAGAACGAGGGCTGCTACTTCGGCTGGTGGCCAGGGTGACCTGAGGGTTATAGTCTGGATCAAGGCGCCGACTATCTGTCCGCGACCCCAGCTCCCTCCTGTGTGACGGTGCCCGCTAGTGAACCTCCGATTCCCGCGAGTCGACCTTCGGGTGGCCCGCGGGTTTCGGTTGAAGCTACAGGGAAAGATGCTATGTCTGTTGTAACATCATAAGGTGGGCTTGGTTCTTCTGGAAGTGACGACTCGTCACAGCTGCCACCTTCTGGTGTGTTATGCTGTGCCTGAGTCTGATCCGGAGATGACGGCCATGCTTTCCTGGGACGATTGGTTTTGGGTAAGGCCGCCGACCCGCGTCCACGGCAAACCCCAATATCTTTCCTCCCGGACGTGCATGATGAGATCTCGATGTCCTGAAAGACCCCCGTGTCTTCTCAGGACCGTTCGTTGGTCTCATCCGCCTTTCCCCCCTTACGGGGCCGCTGCCCATGGGTACACTGGGGTCCCCCCGGTTGAAGCGCTCTGTTGCGATGCTACTGTGTCCTCAGAGTGCTTCCCGGCGCTATCCTAAGCACCCGTCCGAAGCCTGTAGTTATTTTCGTCTACACTAATCTGTGGCGAATTCCTATAGTGCCACAGGACAGGCAGCCGCCTCACTGCATTCCGTGACCGTTCTGTGGTCTACCTGGCCCAGATGCTCACGGTTTTGCAGGAGGGCGGGACTGACTCGAGGCTCTTAATGAGCTACCCAGCGCGCCGCCGCTGACCTTGCTCTCCGAGCGACGAAGGTGGCCACGCGCTCTCCGAGTCAGGTGATGTTTACCACTCTGGGGCTGACCGGTCTGATGTGCTGGAGGTCGGTAGATTCGTCTGCTCACCCCCACGTCCCAGGTCGGCCCCTTCGGCGGTGCGGTTGAGTTCTTCTGCCCAAAAGTTCTTAACCGCCCGGGAGCAGATTGAGGTTGTTCTGCCGATGGCCCCGCCGTCCGCTCGAAAAAAGGCCCCTCAGTCTGCCAACCGCCGAAGGCGCCCTCCCATGGTCACAACCCCGCCCGTTCATCCGGGCTGGCTTGGAAGACCGTGGGGGGATGCCTCAGCCCTCTCCAGCCCCGCCCCCCCGCTAGACGCCGGGTTAAGCGGCGCTTTTTGAGATGGGCTGCTCAGAGATGGGACTCAGTTCTTCCAGGAGTTGGTAGCAGGGCCACTCCTTTCCCCGGTGGAGGGCTGGGGAAGTATCCTTATTCAAAAAGAACTGACTCTCTCGTCTCTGAGCACACAGAGTTCTCGGACGACACAGAGCGCCGCCCACCAGCCGTGCTCTCCTCGTCCCCCTCTGTCCCAGAGTCGGTTGACACGGCGTGCCGCCCACGGGCCGTTTCGTCCCTGTCCCACTCTGTCGCCAGACCCCTGGCAGAGCAGGCCCCCGTGGAACGCTGGTCCTTCCCTGGCCTCCTCTGTCAGGGCGCGGAGCTTAACTGCGCCCCCACACCGGATCGCTATGCCGTCCACGTCCGGGCCAGTTACTCCGCTTCGCTGCCCCTCCGGGGGGACGCCGGTGGTCCGCATGACCCCGCTGGTACAGTTCCTAGAAGCCTGGCTAGAGCTTCCCCAACTGTCCCGCTGGGTCGCCCGCACCGTCCGGTTCGGCTATGCGATTCAGTTCGCACGGTCTCCTCCCCGATACAGGGGAGTCCGCTCCACTTTGGTCGGTGGCAACGCCCCGATCATGCGAGCAGAGATTGCCACCCTGCTGGCGAAGGGTGCAATCGAGACTGTCCCTCCAGCCGAGATGAGGTCCGGCTTCTACAGCCCTTACTTCATTGTCCCCAAGAAAACCGGTGGGTTACGACCAATCCTGGACCTGCGAGTATTGAATCGCTCCCTTCTCAGGAGGCCGTTCAAAATGCTCACCGCCAAACGCATTTTCGAATGTGTGCGGCCCCAGGATTGGTTTGCAGCGATCGACCTGAAGGACGCCTACTTTCATGTCTCCATTCTCCCTCGTCACAGACCGTTCCTCCGGTTTGCTTTCGAGGGACAGGCATATCAGTACGCGGTTCTCCCGTTCGGGCTAGCCCTGTCCCCTCGCGTCTTCACGAAGGTCGTCGAGGCAGCCCTTGTTCCCCTTCGGGTTCACGGGGTTCGCATCCTGAACTATCTCGACGACTGGCTGATTATAGCTCACTCTCGAGACCAGGTTTGCGAACACAGGGACCTTGTGCTCCGGCACTTAGCCCGTCTGGGCCTTCGGGTCAACTGGGAGAAGAGCAAACTTTGCCCCGTGCAGAGGATCTCTTTTCTCGGTATGGACATCGACTCGGTCGCCATGTCCGCGCAGCTTACGAGCGAGCGCGCGCAGTCACTGCTGACTTGTCTGAGACAAATACAGGGCAAGAAAGCGGTTCCACTGAAACATTTTCAGAGGCTCCTGGGGCATATGGCATCTGCAGCCGCGGTCACACCGCTCGGATTGCTTCATATGAGACCGCTTCAGCTTTGGCTTCGCGACCGAGTCCCGAGGTGGGCATGGCAACAAGGCAAGCTCCGAGTTCCAGTGACTTCGAGCTGCCGTCAGACCTTCACCCCGTGGTTGAACCTCAGTTTTCTCAGGGCTGGTGTCCCCCTGGAACGAGCGTCGAGGCATGTTGTTGTCTCAACAGATGCCTCCACCACGGGCTGGGGCGCCATGTGCAATGGTCATGCTGCCGCGGGCTCCTGGACAGGACCCCAGCGCCTATGGCATGTCAATTGCCTCGAGTTGCTGGCAGTACGCCTTGCTCTGCACCGCTTCCGAGCGCTGCTCATGGGTCAACACGTACTAGTCCGATCAGACAATACCGCCACAGTAGCGTACATCAACCATCAAGGTGGTCTACGCTCCCGCCGTATGTCGCAACTCGCTCGCCACCTCCTCCTATGGAGTCAGAAGCATCTGAGGTCCCTTCGTGCTATTTACTTTCCCGGAGCCCTGAACCGTGCTGCCGACGAGCTGTCACGGCTTCAGCCCCTCCCTGGAGAATGGCGACTCCATCCCCAGTCGGTCCAGCTGATTTGGGACCAGTTTGGCGACGCACAGATCTGTTTGCCTCCCGCGACTCATCCCATTGCGCCCAGTTTTATTCTCTGACCGAGGGCACGCTCGGCACGGATGCACTGGCGCACAGCTGGCCGCGGGGCCGCAAGTATGCGTTTCCCCCAGTGAGCCTTCTTGCGCAGCTCCTGCGCAAGGTCAGGGAGGACGAGGAGCAAGTCCTTCTGGTTGCGCCGTACTGGCCCACCCGGACTTGGTTCTCCGAACTAGTCCTCCTCGCGACAGCACCTCCTTGGCCAATTCCTCTGAGGAAGGACCTCCTTTCTCAGGGACGGGGCACTCTATGGCACCCTCGTCCCGATCTTTGGAACCTCCACGTGTGGCTCCTCGACGGGACGAGACAGGTTTGAGTACCCTACCACCTGCGGTGGTGGCTACCATCACTTCCGCTAGAGCGTCGTCCACGAGACATGCCTACGCGTTGAAGTGGAACCTATTCGTCAATTGGTGCTCTTCTCGCCGAGAAGACCCCCGGAGTTGTTCGATCGGTTTCGTGCTTTCCTTCCTTCAAGATGGGTTGGAGCGAAGGCTGTCTCCCTCCACCCTCAAAGTTTATGTTGCCGCTATTGCCGCACACCACGACTTAGTGGAAGGTAAGTCCATAGGGAAGCACGACCTGATCGTCAGGTTCCTGAGGGGGGCGAGGAGACTGAATCCTCCTCGCTCTCCTCTCGTTCCCTCTTGGGACCTCTCAGTGGTTTTAAGTGCCCTGCGGAGTGCTCCCTTTGAGCCTTTGCAATCAGTGGAGCTTAAGTTCCTGTCAATGAAGACAGCGCTCCTGATTGCATTGGCCTCTCTCAAGAGGGTCGGGGACCTGCACGCATTCTCCGTTGACGAAGCGTGCCTAGAGTTCGGGCCGGCCGGTTCTCACGTGATCCTGAGACCCCGACCTGGATATGTGCCCAAGGTTCCTACCACTCCCTTCCGGGACCAGGTGGTGAACCTGCAAGCGCTGCCCTCGGAGGAGGCAGACCCAGCCTTGGCACTGCTCTGTCCAGTACGCGCTCTCCGCGCATATGTAGACAGGACGCAGTGTTTCAGGACCTCAGACCAGCTCTTTGTCTGTTATGGTGGGAAGCTGAAGGGAAAGGCTCTCTCAAAGCAGAGGTTGTCTCACTGGATCGTGGACACCATTGCTTTGGCTTACCAGCAGCAAGGTCGACCGTGCCCCCTTGGTGTGACCGCCCACTCCACCCGGAGTGTGGCATCCTCCTGGGCGCTGGCGCATGGCGCCTCGCTGGCAGACATCTGCAGAGCTACAGGCTGGGCGACACCTAACACATTCGCCAGATTCTATAATCTCCGAGTGGAGCCAGTGTCCTCTCGTGTTCTCGCTTCAAACAGCTAGTTCCGGACCCGCTCAGGTGTCTTCGCTTGCTCGCCATTCCACTCCGCGGACTGGATACGTGCGATATTCTGCTCAGGTGAGCTTCTCCTAAAGCCCTGAGTTCCTCCAGCACCCCTGATGCTAGCGCCAGTGTCTATTGCCTGGGCGTCGGCTAGGTGCCTCCGTGTGCATGGTCCCTCCCATGAGCTACCCCCACACGTGTATTTCCACTGTAAGCCTCTTTGAGCATGTGTCTTTCCCTCGGCAAGCCACCTTGCCACCCCTGAGGTTGAAATATTCCACCTGCGGCTGGACACCTCAGAGTTTCTCCATATGTTACTATCAGGTCATATGTGTATTTTCAAATGCCCCCCCCCCACTGGGTTGGTGATAATTGCATATTTCCCCTTAAAGCTTGGGATATGCTTCCCAGTGTACCTTGGTATTCCTGTGTTAAATAGGAGTCCTTCGTCGTAAGATCTCGAGGGCTCAGATTTTTCGCAGGGCGCTGGAAGACAGCTGTGAAGGTGGCGTGATTGGACTGGTAACCCCATTCGTCGTCATCCGACGTAACTCGGAGTGACAACGAAAGGGAACGTCTCGGTTACGTATGTAACCCTCGTTCCCTGAGTAGGGAACGGAGACGTTACGTCTTCCTGCCACTTCCGCTGTACCGCGGGGATCGCCTGAGTTCAGTCTTGGGTCCTCAGCGAAGAAACATATCTGCATGTTGCCGGCGTCCTCCTTTTATACCCACGAGTTGGGGCGGAGTACGTCATGCAAATTCTGCAGACCCATGGCATTTCTTTGCCATTGGCTCGTTTTTTAATACTCGAAGCTGATAGGCTTTCTAAGCGAAACCCCATTCGTCGTCATCCGACGTAACGTCTCCGTTCCCTACTCAGTTAACGAGGGTTACATACGTAACCGAGACGTTTCTGATATCTCTGATTGATGAATGTTTATTTCAAGTCATAAAGGAACCATGGGGTTAAAATAGAGAATATCTGCTGAGAAACGAGTGAGAACAATTCAATACATATTTACACTATTGTCTGGGGTGGATGTGGACCTCCTGAACTTTTTCTTTAATGTTCATTCACTGATTAAACATTTTGTCTTTAAAAACATTTTGTCTTTAAGTTGTTTACCTGTTTGTTTAAAAAAACGAATCTATAAAATACAACACAATTACAATAAAGTTTTGTTAAATGTGGCATACAGTTGTTTAATACATTTGTCTAAAATTCAAAATTAGAAAATTCAAATTCATTTTTTTTAACTCCATAGATCAGAAGACTTTTACAAAGAATGTTATCTTTTAGCCCCCTGTATCCAGTGTAATTATAATTCTCTATAAGTGTAGATGAGTTCATCAATAAAAACTCATTTCTGACTGATCGGAGGAGAATCTGGAGTTTCATTCTTTATCATCTCCAGTAGATGTATTTATCCAAACTCTCTAAAGCGTCCTGTTTAGAGTATTTTCTACATTCATCTGGTATCTCACCACTCCCCTCAAATGTTTTCTTGTGGTATTTTTCCAGATCTTTCTGGAATCTGCAAACAAACCACTTCCAGTAGGGCAGTTCAGAGAGATCAGGGGTGATGCTCCAGTCTGCATAAACTCCTCCTGCTGTTCTGTAATCTCTACAGAGGACTTTATCATCTGAATCTTTGGGATGAAAATATAGATTGCTGCTTACTACTGAAGATGTGCATATATGAGTAGACAAGTTAGATTTATTCCTATAATATATTATATTTTGTCGAGTAATACGATGGAAAGGCACTGTGATCTCCATGATGGTTTTCTATGGTGTTGGAGCAGGCGGCTCCACAGAACGGACACTGAACCCAACAGCACTGACAGAAGTGATCAATCAGAAGCTCATCTGGCCTGAACTTATAGTCCAGCTTTACTAGAAATGTATTTCTGTTGAATCTACTGATGATTTCAGACATTATAGCAGGAAGTTCTTTTCTCATCACATCTTTTAGGAGTTTCACATCAACATCATGTTTCACTCCACTGAGGTCTTTTACAGAGAAGATCAGCACATCTGACAGCTGCTGTGTGAAACTCTTCAACCACAAACCAGCATCTCCTCTGTTCACTTGAACATGTTCAGTAGATTCATGTGCTGCTTTCATGATCTTCTGCTGCAGGAGTTCAATGTTCTCCTTCATCTTGGGTAAAACACTGACACTGAACTTATCAGTGATGTATCGATTGACTTCATCTCTGATGAAACTCTTGAACTGATCTCTGGGATTATGAATGTAGTTCATGTATTTGACAAAATCCTCTTTCTCTGCCAGTGTCTTCAGGATGTGTTTCTCCAGATTTGATCAGTTTCCATGCAGTGATGAACAGTTTTTCATGATTTCATCTGTCAGATCTCTGGCAGTTTTCTTGTAGACACTCTGCTCAACGGGCTCTTTAAGTTTCTGACAGATGATCTCTCCAAAAATGCATCTAATTTTGCTTCATGACAGTATTTCTGTAAAATACTATAGTACTCTTCTCTCTTCTTCTCAACATATATTACAGGATCATTGGCTTCCTTAAACAGTCTGTGTTGGTCAGTGATCATCTTGTTTGCTCTCTTACAGATGGAAAGGACTAAATCCATGAAGAATTCATTCTTGAACTCATATTTCACTCCTTTCTGATGTTCAATTACTCTTGCTTTGATGTAACCTGTGAGTTGTTGAATGCAGCTGATGTTGTAGCCCAACTTTGAAATATTAAATGACTGAATCATTCTGTCTGTCTGCTGAGCAACATCTTTGACTAATTATCTTATTTGAGCTTCATCATCTGGAGACAGTGTTCGATGATATTCAAGAGCATGATATACAACACCTGCAATCCATATTTGTGTGGACCTTTTGAAAATAACATAGTGATAATAACTCATCACAGTGAAAATATTGTTTTACTCCCTCCAGTGGTCTACAGGAGCACTTTCACTGAGGATCTCTCTCACAACTCTCATTATGTCAATGTCTGTGATTACAGGAGTGTCTCTGATGATCTTCTTCACACTGTGTTTCAAACAATTCAAACTCTTTCTTCAGTGTTTCTTCATCATTTGCTTTGTCTTTGAGTTTTAAGGCCAGTTCTTTGCTCTTTTCATAGAGAGTGTTTTTATGATGTGTCTTCAGAGCATCAATCTTTCTCTTCAGGTCTCGCTGCTGAAGAATATCTTTTAATTTCCTCTTTGTTTCTCTCACAATGTTTTCCTGAAGCTCTTTGATTTTGATTTCAAATGATGTTTTCCACTGAATCAGTATATCTGCATCTGTGTCTTTCTCAAAGAATGCTGTCATTGATTTCTCCACTTCTTCACTTGTCGTCTTCAGTTCTCTTTGAAGATCAGTTTCCTCAACCTCATGAATTGCTTCGTTTTCTATTTTGTTGTGTAGTTTGTTCTCAATTTCCATCATGGCACTGTGAAGCCTCCAGGACCACTTGCTGAATTCGGTCTCCAGTTTCCTGTAGGCTGAAATCTCTAAAGAATTTCTGAAGCTGAAGACAAATTGTTCCTTCAGTAAAGCCTCCCAAAGATCTTTAATACGACCTTTTAAGTCTATCAGCCTCATTCCATCTGATTTTGCTGCATGAGACATTATAGTTTCCTTTAGTTCTTGAATATTCTCGCAGTAGTTTGGGTTTGGTGGTGCCATCGGTGGGTTTCCCTCCCAGAGCTGAGCAAAATATGCCACATCATTCTGAACATCAAATCTAATGACATCACTGAAACATTCTGCATCATAGTCTTCCTCTTTAGCAGTGAGTTTTGTCATCTCATCCAGTGTCTGCAGCAGTCGTCTCCGTCCCTCCTCATTTTTCTCTCCAGCTGTGACGTCTGAGACGTTCTGATGCACAAACACACAGCTGGGATTCAGTCTGACCTTCTTCATCCTCAGGAAGGCCTGAACAACAATCTGAAGAATGTCCTGCATCTCAGATGGGTTTTCTCCAAAGATGTTGATCAAGGTCAGATTTGCAAAACTAACCACAAATGTGGCCAATTCATTGTCATGATGTCTTGTTGATCTTCCAGCCAGTTCTAGAGCACGAAGACCCTCAGTATCAACAACCAGAATATAGTCAAAGTTCATCTGTGTTTTCATCTCGTCTGAGACTTTGACCAGCTGCATGAAAGCTCCTCTGGTGCACCTGCCAGCACTGACGGCAAACTGGAGTCCAAACATGGGATTCAGCATGGTGAATTTCCCAGAGCTCTGAATCTCTAAAACTGAAAGCACAAAGACTCTCTGGTCTCCCAGTTTCTGGATGAGTTTATCTAGAACAGCAGAGATCCAGATCACAGGAACATGAGCAGCATCTCCATCCATCAGCTCCAGTGGGAATCCAGAGATCATCATCTCTGCTGCAAGACTCGGGAGAGAAGAGATGTCAAACTGCAGATCTTTCTTGTTCTTCTTCACAGATGAACATGATTCATAGATCTGACCGATCTCCCTCATGATGTGCTCCAAACCAAATGATGCAGCTTGAAGTTTCTCAGATATTCTCTCAAGTTCTGCTTGTTTAGCTTTTAGTTTTTCTGGTTCATCATGATTCCCTTTCATTTTTAAGACTGCTGACCATGTTTTATCATATTTATGATGAAGAGCAGAAAGATCAACAGATGTGTGTTCATCTAAGAGGATTCTCAGCCATATGAGAAAAAACATCTTTTCACGTTCAGGATGTGATATATTTTTTTCAATAAAATTGATATTTTCTTTTATATACTCACTGATGTCAGATTCATGCTGCTGTTCACGGATTTTCTTCATTTCTGTTTGTATTTTACTGATGTCCATTTCTGTCTCATTTGCTTGAGGTCGATATAGTTCTTTGTTCTTCTGACTCCACTGATGCCACAGTTTCCCCTGATGAGGCAGAAATGATTCCTTGATTTCTGTCAAATCTTTATCCTCCAGTAAACTCATCATCTGCTGTGCTGCTTCTCTTCCTCTCCTGCAGTCTTCATCCTCTTCCTCATCTACTCTGATGTCTGAGTGTTTGGACAAATCTTCAAGTCTGAAAGTGGAAGATGATACTGAGAGACAATCATGTATAGCTCTTCTGAGTTCTTCAGATACTTCTGACTGATTTCTGTCTTTTAAACCTATTTTAAATTTCCTTTTCTTCATCTCATTTACTGCAGATTCATCTTCTGTAAAAAGGCAACTGAGTGGTTTACTGTTCCTGTACAGGTTTTGGATTATTGTTGCACTTTTATCATTGCTTTGAAGTCGTGGTAGAAGAACAACATTGACTGAGGCCATTTCAGTGAGGATCTGCAGCTGTTTCTCATGGTCTCCTGCATCACCGTGTAGATTACAGAACGCAACACAGTCCGTGAATTTATCCATGTTTTTCCCAGAGGGGCAGAACCAGGCGATCTCCACCACTCCATCCATCAGGACTCTGGTTCTGCTGCTGCCTGTGCAGTTCCTGTGGAAGAACGTGTTGTGTTTCTCATTGATCAGACTGTTCATCAGCTGAGACTTGGATGAAGACACAGAGCCAAGCCTGAAGAAGGACACCATCGGAGTTTGTGCCTTGTAGACTGGATGTGTTTGACTGATGATCTCATTGTTGGTGTTTTTCATCTTCCAGCTCTTGTTGATTTGTCTGAATGTCCAGAGAGGAAACTCAATCTGTTGTGTGTCTGGATCAGGAACTAGCAGAGGCAGAGCGTACTGACACTGGGACAGTTTAGTGACCATCAGCTGCTTCAGGAAACCATCAGCACAATGAAACATGGCCATCTGAACATCCATCGCGTGAATACGCTCAGACTGGCTTGTTTCTTTGTTAGACAATGACACTGCTTTGAATATATCACCAATGTCTTCAAATAAGTCATTGTCTCTTTGTGTGTGATCCTGTTTGCTGGGCTTATTAACATTAATGTATCTTGCTCTGTAGTCCATCAACAGTAGTTTTTGAATGAAAGTCTGAACCAGCTCCTCTTCAGCACAAGACTGTAATAAATGTTCGGTTATCTGAAGAACATCTGCTGCTCTCAGTTCATTGTGGCGCCTGTAAAGATGAAGTCTGTGAAATAGATGTGCTGTGACTCCTGTTCCAATCTCATTGTTTTCTCCCTGTTTAAAAGACAATGAAACAGTCAACTAAAACAAAAAAGAAATGTATTATCATAAATAAAACAAAAAAAAATGTTTAAATCAGGGTTTTCTAGCTCTTTAAAGTGTGAAATATTTTTTTCAGATAACTATGAATAGAAAGGCAATATGTGAACTGGAGCTTTTGAGGTTTACAGTGTTTAAATGGATGAACGTGAACTAGTTTTCTCCAGGTTTCTCTGAACACTCACCTGTGAATCATCAGTTTCAGAGCCGATCCTCTTCATCTCCTCTTTCTCTCTCTCATATTCCTCTCTCCACTCCTCTCGTCTTCTCTTTAGTTCATCTTCATGCTGTTCTTCAAGGAGTTTCAGTTTCTCTTCAAAAGTGTTTTGTTGATCTTCTCTCATGTTTCTTTCTTCTTTCAGTCTCTTCTCTATATCCTTTAGTTGTTCTCGTCTCTCTTTTTCTATTCTCTCTTTCTCTCTGATTATTCCCTCCATTTCACTATTGAGTCTCTGAATCTGTTCACCAGAAATCTGTTTTTCTCTCTCCCACCTCTTTTTATCCTCCTCTTCTCTTCTCTTTATCTCTTTGTCATGATTATGGCGTTATTATCAGTTCTTCTCTTTCGCTGGTCATTTTCTCAATCCGGATCTTTATCTTGTTTTCTTCTGCTTCATGTTTAGATTGAAGATCTTCTTTCTCTCTTTCCATTCTCTCTCTTTCTTGTTTCAGTCTCTGATTAAATTCATCCCAAACTCTCAGTTCTTTCTCTCTTCTTTTCTCATCCTCTTCTTTTCTCATATTTTCCTCTTGTTTCTGTTTCTCCCATTCCTCTCGTTCTCTCTTCATCTCTTCACGGATCTCTCGCTCTTTCTCTTTTGTTTCTGTTTTATATCGTTCTTCTCTTTCTATATATTCTTCTTTTTTCTTCCTCTCATTCTCAATTTTGTTCACCAGTCTGTCAATTTCTGTGTTGTATTTGATCTGAAGTTTCTCTTTTTCTTCCTTCAGTTCCACTATTTCAAGTTTAAATGTCTCTCGTTCTCGTCTCATCTCGCCTCGTATCTCTCTCTGATGTTTCTCTTGTTCTCTTATTTCTTTTTTGAGTTCTTCTTCTCTTCTCTTTCTCTCTTTGTCATGATTCTTTTGTTCTTCCTCCATCATCATCTTTATTCTCTCTTTCTCCTCTTTTAGTTTGTCCACCAGTTCTTCTCTTTCTCTGACTCTGTCCATCAGGATCTTCATCTGTTGTTCTTGTTTTTCTCTCTCCATCTGTCTGAACATCTTACACGAGTAGAAACTCCCTCCATTTGCTTTCACCATGTCATCTATCTTCTCCAGTAGATCCGACACCTGTGTTCGGTCTCCAGTCTGATTATTGTTGAACACATGATATCTGTTTCCACACGCTTCAATCAGGTTTCTGATCACAGATCCAGGTTTCCCCAAACACTGTTCAATGGTTTTGTTTTTCAGAAAGTCTCCTCTGGTGAAGAGCACAATGGTGAACATCAATGAGTTTTTACCAAACGTCTCTTGGATGATCTTCACTGATTTCTGTTCTTCTTTAGTGAATCGTCCCAGTGGAATCAGTAAGAGAAACGCATGCGGTCCAGGCAGGATCATGGAGATGCAGTGTCTGATTTCTCTCTGGATCTCCTCATTCGTCAGTTCAGTATCAAACAGTCCTGGAGTGTTGATCACAGTAACGTGTCGGCCGTTGATGTCAGATGTTTCTCTTTGACTCTCACTGGTCACTGATTCAAAAGATTCCTCTGCTTTAAACGCCTGTCTTCCTAAGATGGTGTTTCCCGTTTCACTTTTGCCAACTCCAGTTTTTCCCAGAAGCACAATCCTCAGATCATCCCCACTCTCTGTTGAACCTGTAAAAAAGGGAAATGCATCAGTGGTAAAGCCTAAAAAGGTTTTTCAATATTAGATTTTGTAACATAACCCTGTGTTTGTAAAAGGTCTGCTTTCTGCTTCTATAGCATCATATATACTTTTAGATTGTCTATTCAGAATTGTGATGAACGGTGTACTCGCACTAGGCGATCTGAACGTGCCTGAACATGTTTGACTCCCAATGTTTGATTCGTCTGACTAGTGTGATCGCTCCGTACCGTACCTGGCCTGTTTGAAGAGGTGGGCTTGGTTCGATTTGGCTTGGGCTCATGTATCGTGATTGCTAACAGCACCAAAGCACAGAACAACAACTACTTTTGTTGCGACAATGGCCTCATGGTAGGGTACTAGAAAACCGTGCCTAGTGTGAGTACACCCCAAGTTTAGTGTTAAGAGTGTTTAGTTTTTGTTTGGTACATTGTTCTTTATACAGTGTTTACTATAGTTTGAAGTAATGTTGTTGTTATTATTATTGATTGCACTCTTTTTGTTAAATAAACAAAAGCTATCTGACCTCTATATGTCAGTTCAGAGACACACCATCTATGGACTTCTGAATTTTCATCAGACAGTTGTTCTCTATCAAATTGTTTAGAGAAAATATGCAGTACAACAGCTGGGTGTTTAATATGGAGCAGGAGACGTGACAAAGATTTGAATTTTAAACATTTGAATTTTAGAACTGAATTATTTTGTATTTTATAGATTTGTTTTTCAAACACAAATGATTCAGATTGTAAAATAATAGCAGTCTCACTGCTCAAGAGAACTGTAGTAGTTCCCTTCTTTTCTCAAGGAAAGAGGAACAAGCATCTCCACGCCGGGCTCCCCCTGTGGATGGCTGCTATAATCAGCATGAAGGTGAACGGGAGTGCGTTGGGCAAAAGGCATTGCGTCCCATGTTCCCATTTACCACCCTCTCCAGTTATTCAGATTGAAGTGTGAAATCGGGTTGAATGCTTCCTCCTAGACAGCCACTTCCTTAGGGACGATGAAAGGTAAATGGATTATGTTGGGAAGTTCGCAGTGAGTCCCTCTATCTAGTCGACCTCCCTTCCCCAATTATTATTGGTGTTTGAATTAGGAAAACATCTATCGACAGGTGGTACTTCACAACTAGAGTGTTCCCCATAGCGTTAACAGCGAGGCGAACCACCTCGTTCCTTTCCACTGTAAATTTGAGGTAATGAACTGGCAGCAGCTTTGCCTGCAAATAACTTCTTTACTGTTTTTAGAATTCCAGTGTAGCTTTAAGAACTATCTTTCTGCTCATTACCTTGTGGCAGTAAATGTGTCTCTAGTGAATGAATTTTCTTCTTCATCTCTTCATATTTCCTCCATATATCCTCCAGAAATGTCTCTGTGGAGAAAAACTCTCCTCTGTTGTCTTCCAATATCTTCTCAACGTTCTCCATCAATGTGGACACTTGTGTGGTGGGACCAAAGAAATGATGTCGTCCTCCAAACCTCTCAATGACAGACTGTGTTTCTTCATTGAGTTCTGCTGTCTGATGCTCTGAATTCTGCATTATGAGGATCATGATGTGTTTGTTGATTATGGAGCTGAAGATCCTCTGGATCGCCTCCATTTCTGCTGTGTCTTCATTATTGAGTGGAGCATCAGGAATAATGATGAGGAAAACATGAACTCCAGGATGACAGAGAGACACACAGCGGAGAGTCTGACGCATCACTTCCTCCTCTGAGAGCCGAGTGTTGAACAGAGCTGGAAGCTCCACCAGATTGATCACACGACCATGAAGATCCACGCCTGATCTTCTGTCTTTCTGCTGCAGGATCAGCTCTGATATGGAGGACTTTCACATCTCACGGTCACATGCGGTCCTGGATCAGACAGAGACACACACTCTCTCACGGTCTGTGTGATCTGATGATCTGAGATGTGTGTCTGGAGCAGCTGAGGACTGTTGATGACCATCACACGTCTGTCCTTCAGTCTTCCTCAGACTCTCTCTACAACATCTGGAGGAGCTTCACTATCAAACACTGCTCGTCCTAATATGAGGTTTCCCACTCGACTGTTTTCTGTCACACTCTTCCCCAGAAGGACAATCCTCACTGTAAAGAGTAAAATCAGACATTTAATATTCACAATTCTCACATCATACAATGACACAGAGCATGTAACAGTTTATGATGGCAAGATCAAAATCACAGATCAAGATAACCAGAATCCACCAGTAGGAGGCGTTTTTGAAGTTGACTTCAGGTTTAAAGGTCCAATATCGTGCACATTGTTGATGTCCCTTAAGAATATATATTTGTGGATTTAAGTACCAAAAACCACCCAAATATATATTTTTACAGCTCCTTTCTCAGGAGATCTGCTAAGAACAGGTCGATTTTGGCCTGTCTAATTAATATTCAAGTGTAATTTATAAGATTTGTTTGTATTTTGAACCCAATCTTTCTTTGTAAAACTGATTTCAAAGTTAAAGATTAATTAGTTTGAATATACATTGAACCAAACACTATATAACACCTTAGTTGATAATTCAGTATACTTTATTTTAGACAAAACATCCATGTTTCGGTTGTGACGGCACATTTTCACTAGTGACTGTAATGTTTTGGTCACATTACAGAATTTTAACTCGCACACTAAAACACTACTAAAACATACTAAGATACTAATGATTTGCTTAACTGTACAATAAGTTTGTTTATTTCCCCAAAATGAATGATGGCATGTTTCCGTCATGACTGTTTCGGTAGTGACAATTTGAGATACTTTTGAGCCTAGGTCAAAGATGATAACCAGCACAAGGTTAACTAGCACAGTTCTGAACAGTTGTACACACACAGAAACTAAATTGTATGGAATAACACCCAAAATATTTTGCTTAATTGCAGAAAAAAGGTTTGGTAGTGACATCCCTTAAAGTTACACACAGATTTTGAGACTTTTGAACACATTTCCCTCAACATGATGGTACCAATCTATAATGAAAGAGAGGCTATGAGAGAGAGGCACACAATAACATTTTCTGATCAAAAATGTAGGGGTGTGGTTAAAATCAGTCTCAGACTAAATCACACACTGTTTTGGTAGTGACATGAAAATGCGGGACACATTTTTTTACATAAAGTTTCATGATTTAAAAATAAAATATATAAAAAAGTGGGGTTTTTTTACTTTTCTTGTGGCCAGCCTAAGGCACACCTGTGCAATAATCATTCTGTCTAATCAGCATCTTGATATGCCACACCTGTGAGGTGGATGGATTATCTCAGCAAAGGAGAAGTGCTCACTAATACAGATTTAGACAGATTTGTGAACAATATTTGAGAGAAATAGACCTTTTGTGTACATAGAAAAAGTATTAGATCTTTGAGTTCAGCTCATTATAATTTTGTTCAGTGTATCTCCATATTAATAACAGTCTGTGCCATTTTGAGAATTGTAAACTTGTCAAATCTGCGAGCAGCAACCTTTATATTTTTGGTTTGTCATGTTTGGCCCACTTGCCGAAAATATGAAAATATTCTTGATTAATTATTTTGAACTTTCATCCCTCTGATTCTCACCAGTGGTTGACATGTTGATATTCTGTTTTCTCCTCCGTTTCTCTTTCTTTATTCTTCAGTCGATCATCTTTTCTGATTTCTCATGTCTGTCTGATCATCATCCTGTAAGAGATTCACTGATTTCCTGTCTGCTCAGTTAATTACATTCATGGTTAAAATAAGCTCACGTTTTGGTGCATTTCATATGTACATTTCTTATTTCATGCAGAAGAAAGTGTTTGTTTGATTCACAGCCATGCATCTGTGCAGTCTATGTGGGTCAAAAGTATTGACATAATAGATATGGTATATTGATAGATATATTTGATTTATTTGTTTAAGTTTACTCTAAATTGCATGAACTGTAATGCACTATTACATACTTACATTGTGTGTGGAAGTTACAAGAAAATTCAGTATGTCCCGAGCATTATTTTAGTTATGCAGTGCGCATACATTAACGTTACATAGTTGATTTATGTTTAAATGATCAAAATGATTTGACTTTAGATGGTTTTGCTTCTATAATAATAATTGTGGCCTTTGGCCCTTCAACTGATACACATACAATAATTATTTATTTGATACCAATCTTTCATTTGAAAGTCATGTGTCTAGTATCTGTAAAACAGCATTTTTCCATCTTAAAAATATATCTAAATTACGTCATATGCTCTCAATGACAAATGCGGAACAATTAGTTCATGCGTTCACGACCTCAAGGCTAGATTATTGTAATGCTCTACTGGGTGGTTGCCCTGCACGCTTAATAAACAAACAACAGCTGGTCCAAAACGCAGCAGCTCGAGTTCTTACTAGAACCAGGAAATATGACCATATTAGCCCGGTTCTGTCAACACTGCATTCGCTCCCTATTAAACATCGTATACATTTTAAAATATTGCTGATTACTTACAAAGCACTAAATGGTTTACCTCCACAGTACTTGAGCGAGCTCTTAACGCATTATAGTCCTTCACGTCTACTGCGATCTCAAAATTCCGGCCAGTTGATAATACCTAGAATATCAAAATCGACTGCTGGCGGTAGATCCTTTTCCTATTTGGCACCAAAACTCTGGAACAGTCTTCCTACCATTGTCCGGGAAGCAGACACACTCTGTCCGTTCAAAGCTAGACTAAAAACACATCTCTTTGGCCTAGCTTACACATAACACACTATAGACTTCTATAATTCAATGTTAGGCTGCATAGATTAGGTCAGCCGGAAATGGGAACACTTCCCATAAATCCTGATGTACTCGTTACATCATAATTAGAATGGCGTCTACGTTAATATTAGTCTCACTGTTTATCCCGAGGTTTACCGCAGTCCGCCGTATCCAGGCCGTATCCAGATCTGATGAAGGACCTGCGTCTGGACGCGACGACAACGCATCCCTGAAGTGCCAGCCCAGCAGCCCTGTGAAGGGCTCATCGACACGACAGGCATCGGCACTGATCCTCAACAAACTCGTCTCCATACTGGCGTGATGACTCCGAATTCCAGCCGGATGGAACTGGATAATATTCTGAATGCTCTGATCCAATCTGACTTCTGACCTGTAATGCTGCCTGAATAATAAACATACACTGTTCGTTCGTTGGCCAGAGGACAACTGGCCCCCGACTGAGCCTGGGTTCTCCCAAGGTTTTTTTCTCCATTCTGTCACTGATGGAGTTTTGGTTCCTTGCCACTGTCGCCGTGGCCTTTGGCTTGCTTAGTTGGGGACATGAGGACATTTAAATATTCAACAATATTATTGATTTGCCTTACTTAAGGTGGATGATGATGCAATTTTCTTCTAGAAACAAACTTTGATGTATTATTTTCTTGTTATCACTGTGAAGCTGCTTTGATACATTCTGTATTGTAAAAAGCGCTATATAAATAAAGGTGACTTGATTTACTAATTTTATGTAATAATATGCAATTAAATTGAATTAAAGGAACAAATGAGTTTATTTTTATGTATAATGAGTCCATTTAATTTGTTCAGAATGTTTCAAAACTAGAACTTAATAAAATATAAAAAGTTACTTGGGCACTTCGTTGGTCAAAGTTCAGAGGAATAAATACACATTGTGATTTCCCTTCATTCTTGAAAACTAATTTTGTTATTTATTTTTCAACTCAATTCCTTAAAAAAAAACCTTAAAACTTATTAGAACTCAGCAACAGCTGCTGACTGAACCAATGCATGCTAGAGGCTGTAGGTTTTACATATTTAAATATTTTTTATTGAATTTCTATTAAATACAAATTGTACCTGGATCCTGCCCGACTCTCCCACAGTCTTATTTGTTTTTCAAATCATGCCTTTGTCACAATTCAGTATAATCCTCCAATACTGTAGAATTACAGCCGTCTTGAAGCAGCATAAGAGTGAACTGGTGAAAAAAGTGCGACAGTATGAAGACAATCGAAGGAAATGAGAGAGGCCACTGGGGGAGTAAAGCAGAGTTTATTTTAACTGTGGCAGGAAATGTGGTCGGACTGGGGAATGTGTGGAGGTTTCCTTACGTCTGCTACAAGTACGGAGGAGGTATGAGGCAGCAATAGTGTATTTAATCAAATTATTTTGAATGTATTTAACAGCACACTGTCTTAGCATTCTGTTTGTGGTATTTTAATAATGTGTTATTGTACTGGTTTTCTCAGGTGGGTTCCTGTTCCTGCTAGACACAGCAATGGGACAGTACACAAAGGAAGGAGGCATTACATGTTGCCGTCATCCTCTGGCTAAAGGTGAGAGTCATAAAGCAGAAAAACTGCTTCCTAAAGAGATCTTACAACTTTTAACAACATATGATTTTACTTTATGTCAGGCATCGGCTACGCAGGACAGCTAATTCAGGTGTACAGCTGCATGTATTACATCATCATTCTGGCCTGGGCGCTTTTCTACCTTATTTTCTCTTTCAGATCCAAACTTCCATGGGCACAACATGTGGAACACAGGTGATAATAAATAAATAAAAAAAACTCACATTACATCTGAATAATATGCTATAATAAAAAGTTCCCTTTCAAGGGAACTCGAGCTGCTTCGAGACGCTGTGGGAACACCTCTGCGTGATTGCATCGTGAAGCATGTATGAAATCAGAGGTGGGGCGAGTTACGTCATGCAAATTCCGCAGACCCATGGCATTTCCGCAGACCCATGGCACCACAACAGCATAGTAACAAGTGCCTGTCCGTGTGAAATCTCTGCACACACTAAGACGAAAGCACCTGCGCCCCTGGAGTGGAGCTGAGGTCAAGGTCATAAACCTCATGAATGTGTGCGGCGAGGCTAACAACCCGCCGCATAACAAACATCTTGGAGGGAACTCCTGACGATGATGTTTTAGAAGCAGCCATTCTCCTAGTCGAGTGAACCGGCTGACTCCTAAGCAAGTGAGATGGCCTTGACCACCCACTTGCGATTCCCTGTTTAGGCACCCCTTTATGGATGACCCAAATCAAACAAACAGCTGTTAAAATAGTCTCTTGGTCTGCCGCCCAGTTCCACGAAGGAAATGTTACTACAGGGTGTCTTACCAAGGATACACCACTTAAAGGGATGTGGTGTGGAGGGGGATAACCCTGCGGAGAAACGGTCCCCGTTGAGCAGAATCTCCAGAGGAGAGCCGACGAGGAGAGACACTAGGTCCGGGAAACATACTCTGGCCGGCCAGTAAGGGGCTACTAACAGAAGACGGGCCCCATCCAGGCGAACTCTCTCCAGCGGAAAAAGCGTACACATCTGTATCATGGCATCCAGCCCCTGGTGACCTGGATACACAAGTGAGAACCACATCGGACAATGAGTCGTCTCTAGAGATGCGAACAAGTCTACCAAACTACACCCAAAGGATTCCACCACCTTGGGGTATAGACTGCTCTCAGAGAAAGCAGTTTCCCCTGGGAAATGCGCAAATACCCTGGAGTCTCAGAGGA
Source organism: Meda fulgida (assembly GCA_030578275.1). Classification (NCBI taxonomy): domain Eukaryota; kingdom Metazoa; phylum Chordata; class Actinopteri; order Cypriniformes; family Leuciscidae; genus Meda; species Meda fulgida. The sequence goes on from CM060618.1 coordinate 37,632,133, forward strand.
GCCAGAGCTGCATCCACGCATTTCGTGAAAGTGCGGGGTGATAAACCTTGGCCAAAAGGGAGAACTCAATATTTGTACGCTTTGCACCCGAAAGCGAACCTCAGGAACTTCCTGTGTTGAGGAAGATATGTGGAAATGTGCATCCTTTATATCTATCGTGACAAATCAGTCCTCACACCTGATTTGTGACACGATTTATTTGAGTGTAAGCATCATGAAATTGAGCTTTCCTACAGTGCAAATCTAAAAATCGGAAGTAATCCCCCATCTTTCTTTGGGACAATGAAGTACCAGCTGTAAAAACCCAGACTCCCTGCTGGGAGGAGGAACCCGTTCTATAGCCTCCTTTCATAGAAGAATCTGAACTTCTTGCTCCATGACCAGAGCCTGCCTGGGGTCCACCACCGTAGGGAGGACCCCTAGAAATCTGTGTGGAGGAGAACTGAACTAAATTCTATAACCCTTTTCTATCGTGAGCAGGACCCAATGATATATATTTGGTAGCTTCCATGCTGCCAGAAAATCTACTAAGGGAACCAGCCTCTCGAGACTGGCCTCTGGTATTGGTCGAACACCCACTTCGGTGCCCTGGATGGCGAACCGGCAGGGAACAACCGAACTGGCAGCTCTGCGACCCTCCTCAGAGGATCACTAGAGACCGAAGAGAAATCACTTACCCCCGGGGGCTAAGAGAACCAGCCTCTTGAGACTTGTCTCAAGCGACTAACTTGGTGCCCTGAAGCGGTGGTCCGGCAGAGAACTGATTGCTTTGAGATCCTCCTCAGAGGGGACATGCATCCCAGTGCCGCTACGTTTCTGGGCGGACACTAAGATATGGGCTCGCCAGAGACCACTGCGCCCTGAAGCACAAAAGGTGGCGGGGTTGGCAAAGCGGACCCATGAGTGGAGACAGGCACCGTATAATGAGGTGACAAACGTCTTCCACCGGAGGGGTGTACCCTCAGAAGCAATAAAGGTCCTCAGATCCGTTTTGCCATAAGTATGGATTTTAGAAAAGTCACAAAGCCCTTAGTGCGTGCCCTTACCATAAACATGGATTTTAAAAGGTGCATCGTTTTTCACACAGGCATATAAAAGCCAGTCAAATATTTCATTTCATTTCTCAAAATTAAATGTAGTTTCAATAAACAATCAGGTATACACGGTCTGTAAGACATTTTTTGAATATTCATATTTGAAAAGAGTTATTGCTTGCAAACACATATTAGTTGTAATAATAGGAACAAGAGAAAAGGTTTCCTTTTACATCTTCAGCTCAGTTCCCTCTGCATTATAGATATATTGCGGAGATCTGAGCAGTATTCTTTAATGCATCCATAATACACGCTGCCTCATCAAGTGCACCAATTTAAGCTTTAAGCCTCTTAAGGGAGGGACACACGATTCAAAATGCTGCTTGCTTACCATGCTGGAGACTGGAGTGGCGAGTCTTCAGCTTCTCACGTTTTGATACTAACAACATCCACCTCAGAACTGGGTAGCTGCAGTATCGGTGACTCACTCGAGGACGAAAGAAACCACAATGCTTCCAACCGAGATGATAAACTGGACCTGGCAGGTGAAGGCAGAGAGGGCGAAGCCCGTCTCTTACCCCTCTGCCAGATCCATTTGCGAACCCCACGACTTGAGCCGAGCAGAAATATATATATATATATATATATATATATATATATATATATATATATATATATATATATATAAATTATATAATAATGTACAATATCATAAGCCACAACATATCAAAAGCCTTCTCTTTATTGAAAAACACTCCAACTACTAACTCTTTATTCATTTGAGGCTTTCTTATCTCCGTCTCCAGACTGACAGAAGATTGGGTCAAAAAACTCCTGTCTAACAATTTTGTGTAGACAGACAAAAAACACCAGGGACATAGATTTCACATAGAGAGCTTGTTGAAGACACAGAAGCTAATTACTGTTTGTTCCAGGTATGCTTTATAGTTTCCTGGACGATGACGTCATCCGCCTGTGACGTTCCGTCACACCATTGGTCTGATTTCATACGTGCTTCACAAAGCAATCACGCAATTCGTTCCCACAGCATGGGTTCCCTTAAAAGGGAACGTCTCGGTTACGTATGTAACCCATCCGTTACGTCGGATGATGACGAATGGGGTTTCGCTTAGAAAACCTATCAGCTTCGAGTATTTAAAAACGAGCCAATGGCAAAGAAATGCCATGGGTCTGCAGAATTTGCATGACGTAACTCGCCCCACCTCGTGGGTATAAAAGGAGGACGCTGGCAACATGCAGTTATGTTTTCTCACTGAGGAGCCAAGACTGAACTCTGGCGATCCCCGCGGCACAGCGGAAGTGGCAGGAAGACGTAACGTCTCCGTTCCCTACTCAGGGAACGAGGGTTACATACGTAACCGAGACGTTCCCTTTCGTTGTCACTCCGAGTTACGTCGGATGACGACGAATGGGGTTACCAGTCAAATCACGCCACCTTCACAGCTGTCTTCCAGCGCCCTGCGAAAATCTGTGCCCTCGAGATATTAGGATGAAGGACTCCTATTTAGCACAGGAATACCAAGGTACACTGGGAGGCATATCCCAAGCTTTTAAGGGGAAATATGCAAATATCACCAACCCAGTGGGGGGGGCATTTGAAAATACACATATGACCTGAAGGAAGCATATGGAGAAACCCTGAGGTGTCCAGCCGCAGGTGGAATATTTCAACCTCAGGGGTGGCAAGGTGGCTTGCCGAGGGAAAGACACATGCTCAAAAGAGGCTTACAGTGGAAATACACGTGTGGGGGTAGCTCATGGGAGGGACCATGCACACGGAGACACCTAGCCGACGCCCAGGCAATAGACACTGGCGCTGGCATCAGGGGTGCTGGAGGAAACAGGGCTTTCGGAGAAGCTCACCTGAGCAGAATATCGCACGTATCCAGTCCGCGGAGTGGAATGGCGAGCAAGCGAAGACACCTGAGCGGGTCCGGAACTAGCTGTTTGAAGCGAGAACACGAGAGGACACAGGCTCCACTCGGAGATTATAGAATCTGGCGAATGTGTTAGGTGTCGCCCAGCCTGCAGCTCTGCAGATGTCTGCTAGCGAGGCGCCATGCGCCAGCGCCCAGGAGGATGCCACACTCCGGGTGGAGTGGGCGGTCACACCAAGGGGGCACGGTCGGCCTTGCTGCTGGTAAGCCAAAGCAATGGTGTCCACAATCCAGTGAGACAACCTCTGCTTTGAGAGAGCCTTTCCCTTCAGCTTCCCACCATAACAGACAAAGAGCTGGTCTGAAGTCCTGAAACACTGCGTCCTGTCTACATAAGCGCGGAGAGCGCGTACTGGACAGAGCAGTGCCAAGGCTGGGTCTGCCTCCTCCAAGGGCAGCGCTTGCAGGTTCACCACCTGGTCCCGGAAGGGAGTGGTAGGAACCTTGGGCACATATCCAAGCCGGGGTCTCAGGATCACGTGAGAACCGGCCGGCCCGAACTCTAGGCACGCTTCGTCAACGGAGAATGCGTGCAGGTCCCCGACCCTCTTGAGAGAGGCCAATGCAATCAGGAGCGCTGTCTTCATTGACAGGAACTTAAGCTCCACTGATTGCAAAGGCTCAAAGGGAGCACTCTGCAGGGCACTTAAGACCACTGAGAGGTCCCAAGAGGGAACGAGAGGAGAGCGAGGAGGATTCAGTCTCCTCGCCCCCCTCAGGAACCTGACGATCAGGTCGTGCTTCCCTATGGACTTACCTTCCACTAAGTCGTGGTGAGCGGCAATAGCGGCAACATAAACTTTGAGGGTGGAGGGAGACAGCCTTCGCTCCAACCCATCTTGAAGGAAGGAAAGCACGAAACTGATCGAACAACTCCGGGGGTCTTCTCGGCGAGAAGAGCACCAATTGACGAAGAGGTTCCACTTCAACGCGTAGGCATGTCTCGTGGACGACGCTCTAGCGGAAGTGATGGTAGCCACCACCGCAGGTGGTAGGGTACTCAAACCTGCCTCGTCCCGTCGAGGAGCCACACGTGGAGGTTCCAGAGATCGGGACGAGGGTGCCACAGGGTGCCCCGTCCCTGAGAAAGGAGGTCCTTTCTCAGAGGAATTGGCCAAGGAGGTGCTGTCGCGAGGAGCACTAGTTCGGAGAACCAAGTCCGGGTGGGCCAGTACGGCGCAACCAGAAGCACTTGCTCCTCGTCCTCCCTGACCTTGCGCAGGAGCTGCGCAAGAAGGCTCACTGGGGGAAACGCATACTTGCGGCCCCGCGGCCAGCTGTGCGCCAGTGCATCCGTGCCGAGCGTGCCCTCGGTCAGAGAATAAAACTGGGCGCAATGGGATGAGTCGCGGGAGGCAAACAGATCTATCTGTGCGTCGCCAAACTGGTCCCAAATCAGCTGGACCGACTGGGGATGGAGTCGCCATTCTCCAGGGAGGGGCTGAAGTCGTGACAGCTCGTCGGCAGTACAGTTCAGGGCTCCGGGAATGTGAATAGCACGAAGGGACCTCAGGTGCTTCTGACTCCATAGGAGGAGGTGGCGGGCGAGTTGCGACATACGGCGGGAGCGTAGACCACCTTGATGGTTGATGTACGCTACTGTGGCGGTATTGTCTGACTGGACTAGTACGTGTTGACCCATGAGCAGCGCTCGGAAGCGGTGCAGAGCAAGGCGTACTGCCAGCAACTCGAGGCAATTGACATGCCATAGGCGCTGGGGTCCTGTCCAGGAGCCCGCGGCAGCATGACCATTGCACATGGCGCCCCAGCCCGTGGTGGAGGCATCCGTTGAGACAACAACATGCCTCGACACTCGTCTCAGGGGGATACCAGCCCTGAGAAAACTGAGGTTCAACCACGGGGTGAAGGTCTGACGGCAGCTCGAAGTCACTGGAACTCGGAGCTTGCCTTGTTGCCATGCCCATCTCGGGACTCGGTCGCTAAGCCAAAGCTGAAGCGGTCTCATATGAAGCAATCCGAGCGGCGTGACCACGGCTGCAGATGCCATATGCCCCAGGAGCCTCTGAAAATGTTTCAGTGGAACCGCTTTCTTGCCCTGTATTTGTCTCAGACAAGTCAGCAGTGACTGCGCGCGCTCGCTCGTAAGCTGCGCGGACATGGCGACCGAGTCGATGTCCCTACCGAGAAAAGAGATCCTCTGCACGGGGCAAAGTTTGCTCTTCTCCCAGTTGACCCGAAGGCCCAGACGGGCTAAGTGCCGGAGCACAAGGTCCCTGTGTTTTCGCAAACCCGGTCTCGAGAGTGAGCTATAATCAGCCAGTCGTCGAGATAGTTCAGGATGCGAACCCCGTGAACCCGAAGGGGAACAAGGGCTGCCTCGACGACTTTCGTGAAGACGCGAGGAGACAGGGCTAGCCCGAACGGGAGAACCGCGTACTGATATGCCTGTCCCTCGAAAGCAAACCGGAGGAACGGTCTGTGACGAGGGAGAATGGAGACATGAAAGTAGGCGTCCTTCAGGTCGATCGCTGCAAACCAATCCTGGGGCCGCACACACTCGAAAATGTGTTTGGCGGTGAGCATTTTGAACGGCATCCTGTAAAGGGAGCGATTCAATACTCGCAGGTCCAGGATTGGTCGTAACCCACCGGTTTTCTTGGGGACAATGAAGTAAGGGCTGTAGAAGCCGGACCTCATCTCGGCTGGAGGGACAGTCTCGATTGCACCCTTCGCCAGCAGAGTGGCAATCTCTGCTCGCATGATCGGGGCGTTGCCACCGACCAAAGTGGAGCGGACCCCCCTGTATCGGGGAGGAGACCGTGCGAACTGAATCGCATAGCCGAACCGGATGGTGCGGGCGACCCAGCGGGACAGTTGGGGAAGCTCTAGCCAGGCTTCTAGGAACTGCACCAGCGGGGTCATGCGGACCACCGGCGTCCCCCCGGAGGGGCTGCGAAGCGGAGAAACTGGCCCGGACGTGGACGGCATAGCGATCCGGTGTGGGGGCGCAGTTAACCTCCGCGCCCTGACAGAGGAGGCCAGGGAAGGACCAGCGTTCCACGGGGGCCTGCTCTGCCAGAGGTCTGGCGACAGAGTGGGACAGGGACGAAACGGCCCGTGGGCGGCACGCCGTGTCAACCGACTCTGGGACAGAGGGGGACGAGGAGAGCACGGCTGGTGTGCGGCGCTCTGTCGTCCGAGAACTCTGTGTGCTCAGGGGTGAGAGGTTTGTTTCTGTCTTTAACCACATTAGGGTGCTGCCCACCCGTGGGTGAGCAGCGGGGAGTGGAGAACAAAAGATTCTCCCCCGGCCCTCCACCGGGGGAAGGAGTGGCCCTGCTACCATCTCCTGAGAAACAAACGTCATCCCTGAGCAGCCCGTCTCAGGAGCGCCGCTTGGCCCGGCGCTTGGCGGGGGGCGGGGCTGGAGAGGGCTGTGGCGCCTTCCTGCGGCTTCCTCCTCGCGTCGGCCTGGGTGAAGGCTGCTGCTTTGGCCGAGCGGGAGGGGCAGGAGCTTTAGGAGGGCGCCCTCGGCGGGAAACAGGCTGAGACGTCTGCCCGACCGATGACGAGGCAGCAGCGGATCGGCGGGGCAGAATGTGTTTAATGGCCTCAGTCTGTTTCTGTGCAGTTGAGAACTGTTGGGCAAAGTCCTCAACTGCGCCGCCGAAGAGGCCGGCCTGGGACAGGGGCGCATCGAGCAGACGAGTCCGCTCGGAATCCCGCATGTCAGCCAGGTTCAGCCACAGGTGTCTCTCCTGGACCACCGCGGTGGACATCACCAAACCCAGGGAGCGCGCGGCTACCTTCGTCGCCCGGAGAGCGAGGTCGGTTGCGGCACGCAGCTCATTGAAGAGCCCTGGGTCTGTCCTGCCCTCGTGCATGTTTCTGAGCATCTGGGCCTGGTAGACCTGCAGAGTGGCCATAGCATGCAGAGAGGTAGCCGCCTGTCCCGCCGCTCTGTAAGACTTTGCCGCCATAGACGACGAAAATCTACAGGCCTTGGATGGATGCTTAGGCTCGCCCCGAGAAGAAACACTCTGAGGACACAGTTGCATCGCAACAGAGCGTTCAACCGGGGGAAGCCCAGTGTACCCACGGGCAGCCGCCTCATCGAGGGGAGGAAAGGCGGATGGGATCAGCGAGCGGTCCCGGGAAGACAGGGGGGTCTTCCAGGACTTCGAGATCTCATCATGCACGTCCGGGAAGAATGGTATTGGGGTTTGCCGTGGACCACGGGGGTCGGCAGCCTTACCCAAAAACCAATCGTCCAGCCGCGAGCGCTCGGGACAGGGTGGAGGCCTCCACTCTAAACCAATGCTCGCGGCTGCCCGGGAAAGCATGGCCGCCATTTCCGGATCCGACTCAGGCACAGCCGTATGCACACCGGAAGGTGGCAGCTGCGCTGAATCTTCAATTCCGGAAGAATCAAGCCCACCTTGTGATGCTGCTACAGACATGGCATCCTCCTCTGTAGCTTCAACCGAAACTCGCGGGCCACCCGAAGGTAGACCCGCGGGAATCGGAGGCTCACTAGCGGGCACCGTCACTGAAGAGGGGGGCTGGGGTCGCGGACACATAGTCGGCGCCTGGTTCCAGACCGTTACCCTCAGGTCACCCTGGCCACCAGCCGAAGTAGCACTCCTCGGGGGAGCGTTAGATCGGGGTGTGGATGAGGGGACTCTCACTCTTGCGAGTTCATTGAGTCTCGACCTTAGTGACGCGATGGTCATGTTCCCGCAGAGAGAACATGACTCATCCACGAGTCGTGATCCATGCCCAAACACACTAGGCAACGCTCGTGCCCATCAGAGTCAGACACATATCTGCCGCAACCAGAAGTGCACGGGCGAGGCATCTTTAAAAAGACGTGCCGCGTGCAAGCTCTTTTGTGAGAGAGAGAAACACTCTGATGTCGAGGCGCCCGGGGAGACACGCACTCTCTGGCAAACCACTGCACAGATAAGCAGGAAGCGCGCGCTCGCTGGATATCGCCTACAAACACCAACACCAGAGGAACTCGTACGTGAAAAGCTGACAAATTCAGAGATGGCTTTGTGGAGTGAAGAGAGGCTCTTGGCTCCGAAGCGAAAACATAACTGCATGTTGCCAGCGTCCTCCTTTTATACCCACGAGGTGGGGCGGAGTTACGTCATGCAAATTCCGCAGACCCATGGCATTTCTTTGCCATTGGCTCGTTTTTAAATACTCGAAGCTGATAGGCTTTCTAAGCGAAGCCCCATTCGTCGTCATCCGACGTAACTCGGAGTGACAACGAAAGGGAATCAGGGTTACAGTCTTAACCTGAGACGTTTTTTTCCCTCACTTCATCGTAGATGACTGTGTTAATCTTGCTGCAAAGAATCTGACGCTCAAATGGAAAACTCTGATTAATTCAACCTCTGCAGCGACTGAGTTCTGGGAGTAAACACTACTTATATTACAGTTTTTACTAATAACTACATACAAGTGCTCTTATGTGCACATAAAAAACAAATTTGCAATTTGCAATTAACAAGTTTTATAGCAAAAAGCTAAATAAATTAAATAAATAAAAAAGTAATTTATTTAAATAAACAAGTATACAATTTATCTTTCTGTCTCCATGTGTCGTGTCACATTATGCAGACGCAGAGTGCTGGCTCTCTCTGGGGGTATTGAGGAGGGCGGTAAGATAAACTGGGAGATTCTTCTGTGTCTCATTGCAATGTGGATTGTCTCTTATTTCTGCATCTGGAAAGGAGTCAAATCTACAGGCAAGGGAAGTATGGGACTTTACTGGTGTCTATTATTGTCAGCAGGTCAACGAATTTGTTTCATTTGTGTGCCTGAAAGAAAACAAAAGACTTTCTCTAGTAATACAATTATTATTTTTTTTTACCTCAAATTAATATGAGTTTTTCTTTACATTGTGGCTGTAGGTGGTGTATTTCACAGCCACGTTTCCTTACGTGATGTTGCTGGTCTTGCTGATTCGTGGTTTGACTTTCCCCGGAGCTCTGCAGGGGGTCGTGTTTTACCTGTACCCTCATCCGGCCCTTCTTGCTGACTCACAGGTTACCCCTTTTCACATTAAAACAAACTTTTTTCATTTTCAAAAATAAAAAGTGTTTATTTGCTGTAACTAGTAACACATAATAAAGTATTCCCAGTATTCTACTAGCAAAAGTTCAGTCTCTAGACAACAAACTCTGTGAGCTAAGAGCGCGGATCTCTTTCCAACGTTAGACGAGGGACTGCTGCATTATCTGCCTTACAGAAACTTGGATGTCTGCTGAGATTCCAGATTTGGCCATCGAAACCACGGGGTTCTCCGTGCATCGAGTGGACCGAGCTAAAGACCTTTCAGGGAAAAGCAGAGGCAGGGGTGTATGTTTTATGACCAACAAATCCTGGTGTGATCAGAGGAACGTACATTCTATCAAGTCTTTATGCTCTCCTGATCTGGAATTTCTCATGCTTCTGTGTCGACCATTCTGGCTACCAAGGGAATTCACAGCGGTCATTATCACAGCTGTGCACATTCCCCCACAAGCCGACACAGACCAGGCACTAAAGGAACTGTAAGGGGGAATGAGCGAGCAGGAAACCACGTACCCTGAGGCCGGGTTCATTGTGTCTGGGGACTTTAACAAAACCAACTTACGCTGACAGCTTAACGTGTTTCATCAGGAAGTGCGTAGAAGACGTTGTTCTGACCAAAACAATACGGATTTACCCGAACCAGAAACCATGGATTAATAGCGATGTTCATGCGGCACTCAATGCGCGAACCTCCGCTTTTAATTCCGGGAGTGCGGAGGAGCAAAAACAAGCAAGTTATGCCCTCTGAAAAACTATTAGAACAGCAAAACGCCAATACAGGGACAAGATTGAGGGACAGTTAAACACCACCGACTCTAGAAGCATGTGGAAGGGAATTAATACCATCACAGACTATAAAGGGAATACAAACTCCACAGTGAACAACACTGCCTCTCTCCCAGATGAGCTAAACACTTTTTATGCTCGTTTTGAGGGAACTAACACCCCCCTCGTGAAGAGAGTGTTCGCGGCTGAAGCTACAGAGGTTAGTACACTCTCCGTCTCTAGCGGATGTAACCCGATCTTTCCGACAGGTGAACATCCGTAAAGCCGCGGGTCCAGATGGCATTCCGGGCCGCGTCATCAGAGTGTGCGCGAACCAACTGGCTGGGGTTTTTACGGACATTTTCAATTGGTCCCTCTCCTTGTCTGTAGTCCCCACATGCTTCAAAACATCCACCATTGTCCCTATACCGAAGCAGTCAAACATCACCTGCTTAAATGACTGGCGTCCTGTTGCTCTGACCCCCATCATCAGCAAATGCTTTGAGAGACTAGTCAGAGATTACATCTGCTCTGCTCTACTTCCCTCACCGGACCCACTGCAGTTTGCATACCGCAACAACCGCTCCACTGACGATGCTATTACATCTACAATACACACTGCTCTCTCCCACCTGGAAAAAAGGAACACACATGTGAGAATTCTGTTTGTAGACTACAGCTCAGCATTCAACACCATAGTGCCCTCAATACTTCTGTGTAAATCTGATGTTTGCTGTTTGCTGTAAATTGTTATACGTCCCATCGTCCCAACTGCTATGTTGCTCGGAATTGCACCTAAGAATTTCACCCACTGTTGCACTTGTGTATATGGTTGTGTGACAATAAAGGGATTTGATTTGATAAAGTTTTCAAAAAATGAAACTAGGATTATTATTTTGAAATTGGAGTGCTGTCTGTCTGTGTGTGTATAGGTTTGGATGGAGGCCGGAGCTCAGATTGTTTTCTCCTACAGTTTGTCTGTTGGCATTCTCACTGTATTGGGCAGTTACAATAAATACAACAACAACTGCTACAGGTGAGTATTGGTGCTTTAATAAAATGACAGTACCAAAGAACAGACAAAATAATGAGTCAACAATTAAGAATGAACTACAAATAAAGAATGGGTTATTTGTTGTGTTGTGTACTATGAGGGATGTTCTTGTATCTTGTGATGCTGAGTCAGCAGATGCCAGACAATAAATGAGTTTTATATGATCTACGTCTATCAGGGACTGCTTTTGGCTTTTTGCCTTCTGAACAGTGGCACCAGTTCAGTTTGGTGGCTGGTTTTGCTGTGTTCTCAGTCCTGGGCTTCATGGCCCACGAACAGGGCGTCCCCATTGAGGAGGTGGCAGAATCAGGTACTGAAAAATTCAGTTGAAAAAAAGGTGAAAGATTATAATAAGAGAATATATTAAAACAATGCTCAACATCAGATCTGTCTCTCTGTCAGGTCCAGGGCTAGCGTTCATCGCTTATCCACAGGCAGTAGCTATGATGACTTTTTCTCAGCTGTGGGCTGTTTGTTTCTTCATCATGATTATTTTGCTGGAGCTTGATACACATGTGAGCCTAAATTCACATATACACATACGTCATAATACTTTGAACTGAAGAAACTGGAAATGAACAAATGAACAAAAAATGAAAAAAATATACACGTCAAGTCTAAATTTAGGCAAATTTTGCAGAATGTTTATACAAACAAATCGCAAGGTTAGTTTTGCATTACAGGGATACTTCCCACCAATGAAAATTATATTCATTCATTCACGCTCATGTCATACCAAACCTGTATACATTTCTCTCTTCTGAAAAAGGCAAGGCAAGTTTATTTATATAGAACATTTCATACACCATGAACAAGAAAAACATGAACCAATATAATTTACAGAATATTGGACATTACAAAACACACAGATATTTTTCTTTTGCGTTCACGGTGCGTGTGCTTTTGTTGTGCTTCCCTTTGAAGTTTGTTGGAGTGGAAGCTGTCGTTACATCAGTGATGGATCTGTTCCCTGTGAGACCATTGTACCATGAGCCACACGCATAATCAAAATAAGGCTGAATTAAAGCTCCTGCTCAAACTAGCTTTGGTTTTTCATCCAAAAACTTTGATATCCTGGCCAAAAAACGAACTCTCTGAGTAACTTTGGTGATTACCTTCTGGGCCTGACCTACTCCAGATAAATTACAATCTAACATACATCCAAGATAACTGATTGATTCCTTGGCAGTAATTACAATATCTCCAGATAGGACCTTAAAACAGGAGGCTTTCTTTAACTTTATCTTTGTTCCAAACAATATGGATTCAGTTTTCCCTAAATTAAGTGATAATCTGTTATCAGCCATCCATATCCTAACATTTAGAAGTTCTGCGCTAAGTATGCTTTCAATCATATTTTTATCCTTGTGAGAAACAATCAGCGCAGAATCATCAGCATATAAAAAAAAACTGCATGAACAAGCAGACTTTAGACCATTTATATATAGTAAAAAGAAAAGTGGACCCAAAACGCTTCCTTGACGTATCCCACAGCCCATGCCTTTTGGTTGAGACATTTTCCCCCCAATGTTCACTACTTGCGTTCTATTCTCCAGATAGGAGCCCACCCATTTCTGTGCTAATTCACTAAAACCCATGGCTTTCAATTTATACATTAAAACACAATGGTCGACTGTATCAAAGGCTTTTTGTAAGTCTAACAGAACCCTACCACAGAAGTTTCCATTATCTACCCTTTTTTTATATAGTCAGTTAGAAACAGTAAAACAGGAATCCGTAGAATGAGATTTGCGAAAGCCAGACTGGAACTCATAAAGTAGGTTTTGTGATTTTAAGTAATTATCAATCTGCTCAAAAATAATCCTTTCAATTATCTTTGACAGACAACCAAGAATTGAAACAGGTCTAGAATTACCAGGGTCTAGTTTACTCCCTTTCTTATATATTGGAATCACTCTGGCAAATCAAGAACAGGTAAAATATTTAGGTGTCATATTGGAACCAAATTTAGGCTTTAAAAAACATAAAAAAGTTATCAAATACAATAAAATTTAATATGGCACAATTCAGATACATTCGAAATTCCCTTACAATCTGAATGCAATGATAGTTCCTCATTTTCGATATTGTATGACAAGTTGGTCACAGGCTACTAAAACTGCCCTCAAGCCACTTGAGTCATTATATAAAACCTCTCTAAAGATTCACGATCAGAAAAGCAGACGATTTCATCACAGTCATATTCTTGTAAAATACCAATTTCTCAGTTTTGAAAATTTGATAATTCATACCAATCTGTGTTTGATGTATAAGATCCTTTATGACAACGCTGCTCCTCCTCTAAAACAATTTATCTCTTTGGGCTCTAAAACAACAACTCGAGCCACTAGATCTACAGTGCGAGGGGAATGCAGGATCCCTAAACGCAGGACAGCATTTGGAAACTCTGCTTTTTCTGGTGTGGCCGCTCGTCAGTGGAATATGTTACCTACAGAGTTGTTTAAAAGCAAAAGTTCTTACAGGTTCACACGCCAGGCAAAGAAATGGCTTTTATTAAATCAATGTTGTTCCCATATGTGACCAGATGTATGTATGTGTGTATATAAGTGTGTGCTCTAAGCCTAAGGTCTGTATATGAAAGGTGTGAACATTTCCTTTTGTACATTTTTATTTTTGTCATTGTAAATCTTATTATTCATGTACGTTTCTTATGTATCTTAGCTTAACATCAGCCTGCCCAGGGACTACGGGTGAAAATTAGCTCTTGAGCTAAAACCCGGTACAATGCATCTTGATGTCATTGGGAAAGTATCCTTGTTCTATCGACCTGTTTATAATGAGTAATGAGTAATGCTCGGAGTAATGATCTCAGCAGCATCCCTCACAAATCTAGATGGAATAGAATCTAATCCTGTGGCCAAAACACCTTCTCAAATCACCTTTACTGGCATGTAGTAGCTCAGAAGTAACAGCAGACTCAAAAATGAATTCAGGTTCAGTTAGAATTTGTGACATAATCTGTGTGCCTTCTGCCAACGACATGTCATAGAGACGCATTTTGCTGATCAATGTTCTTCTAAATTCAGAAAATTTGTGAGGGTAAGCTCTGGGATAGTCTCTCTATATCTTTAGGTCCTTGCCCTTTGGCAACAGTTTGTATTTGGACAACAGAAGAGTTGAGAGGAACACTTTCAGTTCCCTTAATTCCCTGTGATCTTCTCCTAGCACCACATACCCTTACTGAATCTACAGGCTCATCAGTTACTGATTGGATGGCTACATCTGTTTCATACAAAGCTTGTAAGTCAGGATACTTGTTATCAGGCTGACTAACTTCTTCCACATTCGTTTTTAATGCAGCTTTGTTGCGATTCCATTACTTAGTCAAAGAGCATACTCTAGCATTGAGCTCTAAGTTTTGATTCTCTTGCTCTGAGTTTCGCTGAGACTGTTCTGTATAGTGCTAACCCGAATTCTCTGTGGCAGCAGATAATGCCTTTCACGTTGTTCTTGCTCCTAGTACCTTTTTACACTCTTCTTGTCAAGTTCTTGTCTAACTTTCTCAGTGACTATTAGGTTCATTTGTACACCTCACAGCGATTTTAATTCGCTATCTGACCAGTCGCAAGACCACCTTCTTCAGTTGTGGGGATCAGTCTAGCATTTTTTTCTAAACATTTTGTGAGTTTCTTTGTTACCACACAATCAAAAAACACTAAAACTTCTCTGATCAATAGAAGGTACACTTGATAAAACGGATCAACTATTGTTAACCTTCCCTGGGAGAGCAAAGGATAACACAAAATACTGGCACTTTACAATAATCTTCTCTGTCGAAACAGAGGATAACTTTCATCTCTAAAAGAAATTTTAGAGGATAACTTAGTTAACCAAACCCTACAGTGGATGCGATCCAAGTGGAAGCTACACACTGGTAGTGGTTGAGGAGAGATCCACGACATGATTGTAAAGCGCTTTGGGTGTAGAGTAGTACATATGAAAGCGCTATATAAATGCTTCATTCTATTCTACAGCTGTCTGTTAACTCTTCTCTGACGTACAGAGGATAAAAAATTGGAACAGGACTGGCAGAAATCTCGGTAACACTTTACTTGAAGGGGTGTGCATAAGACTGACATGACACCTTCATAACCATGACATGCCAGATGTCATAAATATGAAGGTTTTATGCATGTTTATGACAACTATCATTAAGTGTCATTCGCTCAATTATGACATTGTTTGAGATGTCTTTGTTTTGACACCTTGACATAAATCAATACATCATAACCTGTCAGTGTCTTTGCCATGACAACTTGACATTACCAAGACAACATAAATTGTCATAAATATGTCATAAACATGTCATAGCAGATTAATTATCAAACTTAAGAAACCACTTAGATTTATGGGTGAACATTTCATTAAATTGTCAGGTTGGTTTTGACATTGGCTGTCATGAAGCCATTATAACTGTCATGAATGTTTTTCTTGACCTCAACTACAGTGGTACACATTTAATTAGTCATTAAAATGTTATAATGGCTTCATGACAGCCAATGTCAAAACCAACCACATGACAGTTTAATGAAATGTTAACCCATAAAGCTAAGTGGTTTGATAATTAATCTGCTATGTCAAGTTTATGACATATTTATGACAGGTTAACCCCCAACCCCAAAAAAACAGGACTCGGCTGTCCTTATCTACACTAAGGGGAGGCTCACATTCACCCAATTTGAAAACCCCTGCTTTATACAATATAGCACACTGCAGGACCTTGGAAAATGAATTTGTCAAGTAAAAAAACATGTCACAAATATTTGATTATAGTAGATGTTTTACCAGTGACGTTTATTTTGAGGATAACACATTTGTGAAAATCAAGAAGTGAAATCATGGACACTTTCTGCAGCATGACATGAAGACAAGAAAATAATCTCACTACATTTACTCCACTATTTTCAAATATTGTGTTAAATTCTAAATTCATAAAGCTCAACAAATTTAGGAAAACACGTTTATGATTTACTTCAAACCAACCTTTGATTCACAGCTGGCAAAACTTAGAACATAACCGTTTGCAAATAAAGTGAAAGACCTTTGAGTTTAACATGTTCAGTGTTTACCAAACGTCCAAAATCCATTTTTTATTTATTATTATTATATTAGGAGACAACAGCATCTAGGAGACTTTTTTTTACTTCTCAGTTTTTATTAGTTCAATAGATTTTCTAAACAACAAGTTTTGCAATGACAATTTTTTTATTTACCAGCATGAAGCTCTTAAAAAAGAAGCAAAAGCATCACAAATTCAAGTGTTCTGGGGTATACAATAGAGTTTGGTGAAAAACAAACCGAAATGTAATGCATTATTTAATGAAAATCCTGACTTTGGCTGTTGGTTTCTGATGGCTGCACTTACCTTTTTTTTTTTTTTTTTCAAATGGATGGATAAGAGTGGAAATGACTGATTTCTGACTCTGAGTCCTTTAAAGTCAGTCTTATGAATGTTTAAGAGAAATTCAATCAAAATAACCAACATGGCACAGTTAGACAACCATCCAGAAAAGGTCATGACAGACAATGACAGTTGTTGCAAAACTTCCGATGTTTTCAACATTATATATAGTGCAAGAAGCTTCAGTGTTGTGCAAAGTGAAGAATGAAGCTGTAAGCAGTGTAACAGGAAATATAAACCTTTCTCAAGACATTTCCCAGTTTATAAGAATCCACAACATCACTGTTGGTTCAAAGAAATGGTTTGATGGTGAAATGGTCACTTGCAGTATTCGTGACAGAGACATCAAGACGGAGATTCATTTTAAAAAGGAGGTAAGTCCATCCAAATAATCAACTTTCTGGCTCTATGTGCATTCATAGAGGATGAAAGATTGAACACCGTTTTATTGTATGGCAAAAAAAAAAAAGCACATTTAAATGCTTGGATACAGCGTCAAAAGCTGGCTTGTCAAACTTTTGTTATTCACCATTGTTTCCTACTTCTGTTTGATTTTATGAATCTTTATGACTCTTTCCATTTCAGATGGACAGAAACCCAGTGTTGTCATTTACAGACCTGATAGCATTAGCGCAGACACGGTCTCTCTGGTGTGTGAGGTCACCGGCTCTAAACTTAGCGATGTCCATATCATGTGGAAAGTGAGAAATGAGCATTACATAGAGGGATCAACCAGCGCTCGCATCCACCAAAAGAACACAATTTCTGTTCTCAGCATTCTGACAGTGTCGAAACAAGAGTATGAAGATCCGCAAAACACCATCACCTGCACAGTAAAACACACCATCATGGCCAATAGAGGATCTCCATTACAAGTTTCAACAAGCAACAGGAAACAGCCAAAATGTCCAGATAGTTATTTTGATATATTATCTATTATTTGGTTAACTGACCGCTGATAGTGGTTGTCATTAATAAAACAACCACCAGCAGCCAGTTTACCAATCCACAAACTGACACACACATCTTACCAGCTAACACGCACATTCTACCCTCCTTTTCTCTCTGCTTTCAGAGGCAGAAGTCTCCAAACTCCTCCTTTCCAATCACCCTACTACCTGTCCGCTTGATCCTATTCCCACTAATCTACTTCAAGCCATTTCTTCCTCAGTTATTCCCGCACTCACGCACATCATAAACACCTCTCTTCACGTACCTTTCCCACAGCTTTTAGGCAGGCTCGGGTAACCCCACTGCTTAAGAAACCCACTCTAAATCCAGCACATCTGGAAAATTACAGACCGGAATCCCTTCTTCCAGTCCATGTAATACTTTCCTGGCTGGTCTTCCAGCTTCAGATCTTGATTTTTGTTTTTTGTGCATTTTTCTGTATCAATGTTCTTCAAGGGTCAAACATAAAAGCCAAATTACAGTCAAAACTATATGTTTTATTTGTTATTGCATGCAAATAAATATAGTCACACGAAACAGTCAGCATAATATCATAGTGTCCCAAATTAATAATTTTCAAGAGAAGAAAATTATTGTGAATGTAATTCTGTTAGCCTATTCATGCCCTTCAACATTTTCACATTCTGTTCACTAGAAATTATGATTTCAAATCCAGAACAATTCATTTTGATTTGATTGTGTTGTTTATGAAGCAATAAATCTTTGTGTTTGCATGATTTAGTTCTCGTGTAGTTTTTAACATCAGAAACCTTTGTGTGGTTCATTTTCTGGTCCCTTTTTATCAGTGTTTAGAAAAGGACGAATATTTTTGTGATTCTGCACACAGTAAAGCCACATTTTCATTTCCAAAAGTGACAATCAATATAAATATAGAAATTTACATTCATTGTAATGAACAGATGTTTTGTAGTAAGGGTGTGTGATATTTTTCATTACTGTATATCTGTATTATACTGATTGTTGAAAGTTACTGGATAACAGTATCATAAAGGTAAGAATATGCATATTTGTATAAAGTGTATGGTGTAACGTACTAAAAATGAGTGACATACATTTGAACATTGATATGTTTGTCTCAGCTGTGATGTGTGCAAATGAACATATGCAGTGCTTGAGTGTTTATGTGTCATGAACAGCTCATCATGATAAGCCTTCAACAACTCTTTCAGTCTTTATATAAAAACATCTCCCTGAAAGTTTGAGTAAGAATAGTTTGAAAGAGCATGATTATAACACAACGAGGCTGTAAAAGCGACTTGCGAGTAGATTTTGTTGTTCTGTGAGATTACGTTTAATGTCCTTGATAACCTGTAGTCTCACTCAGCCACTTGTTAGCAACCCAGATCCGTCCCACATCTGACACATGTGGAAGTGTAACAGATCAGGACATTTTCTCTGTTACGTTCTTGTAGTTTTCCTCTTAATCAGTAGGGGTAAGTCTCCCCAGGTAAATAGAGTATAAAGAAACTCCAGGTTTAAAGGTGTGGTGATCTGAGCCATAAAGGTGGCCTCTGCACGAGGCGCAGTTAGAGCGAGGCATTTGAAACAACGCCTCGAAACTTGCTCTTTTAACTTTTAAGTCTGGAAGAACACACTAAAGGCCAATTTATACTTCTGCGTCGAGTGTACACCGTAGTATGCAATGTTACAATGCACAGTGTTACAATGAAGGGACAGCACCATCTTTGATGAGAAGCTTCTTTGAAAAACCGGCATTGAACTGTCCCTGATTGACAAAGCAGTCACTTGTGAAATATGCAGAACAGACGGTTAAGGTCGAACTAAATTGCTGTGGTATTTCTGAAAAAATAAACATTAGCCACTAGTCTTTTATATTAATGTTGTTCAGAATCCTGTGCAATGATGTAGTTTCCTGACATCCATCGACTGAACAGTGTTTTCTCCACATGCTTCCGTGTTGTTGTTGCTCAAGCAATGGCATCGACGCAATGTTGTCTGGGGTTGGGCAAAAGGAGGGAGGGACGGTGGGCAGTGCTCGGGTTATTCAAGTCAAATCACCTTTATTTATATAGCGCTTTTTACAATACAGATTGTTTCAAAGCAGCTTTACAGAGATAAAAGGAAAATAATGTTGTAATATGAAATATGAAATTAAATGTCCCCAACTAAGCAAACCGAAAGGCGAAGTAGGCGACAGTGGCAAGGAACAAAAACTCCATCAGTGACAGAATGGAGAAAAAAACCTTGGGAGAACCCCGGTTGAGAACAACTGCTGTAAAGAGAGCCATCATGAAACAGGAGGTTGAGTTTCTTTTAGATAATGGGTTAGCGAGACCAAGCTCTAGTCCCTGGAGTAAGATTTTACTTTTAGGTTCTGTACAGATTACAGGAGGATGAATACTGTTACTCCACCTGACTCCTATGCCAAGAATCGAAGACCGTATAGATAACGTTGGTTCAGCAAAGTATGTTACTAAACTGGACTTACTAAGGTGATATTGGCAGGTTTCTTCAACACCTAGAGCCTCCGATCTCTCAGCCTTTGTGGCACCTGATACGTTTTTTTTTTTTTTACAGTACTCTGTAATGATGTTTGAGATGATAAATGCTCCGTCTACGTTCAAGCGGCTAGTAAATGTGGTCCTTGCCGATGTGTTAAATTGTAATGCCTATCTATAGATGATTTGGTAATTTACTCTTCTGATTGGTTACATCACGTCAATATTCTAGGGTAAGTATTTACCCGTCTTGCAGGAGCTACTCTGACTAATGGGAACGTAACAATATTCTGTGTATTTATTAGCACCTAAATATATTTTTGATAGGTAAGTTAAGTGTGAAGGCAATACATAAAGACTTGTTGCAGTGTGATACAGGCAGATAATAAATGATATCAAAGCAAATTGGAATATAAGGAAAAACATTTTATTTAAAAAAGTAAATTGAGCATAACAATTACAAGTCTGATAAGAATAATAATGTAAAAACAAGTAACAGAATCAAGTAAAAATAAAAAGTTAATTAGGAAATAAACTTGAAAATGAAATAAACACATGAATCTAAGTACTAATTTTAAAATATGACTAAGTCCAACTAAATATACTAAGTATTGTATCTAAGTGATTAAATATGAAGTATAGTAAAATGTAAGTAATGCAAGGAAGTAAGGTCTATGCAGAATGCATGAAGTCTTACGCTCTGCAATGCATGGGAAAACCTACACATTTTATAGCTTGTGCCTATATGACTGTAAGGTTCTGGAAAGTACCTTTCCCAGTTGAAAAATGTTTAAGCTATTTAAAGACTTATTTAGCACTTTTTGGGGGGCCAAAAAAGCTTTCTTGTAGACACTCGAGAGTAAAGTGCACCCTCAGGCCAGGTCACTGCATTCTTGCTAATTACACAGGAACCACCAGTGAGCTATTGTGGCTTAGATCGTTAAAATAGGGCCCTTAAGCTTTCAAATTTACCACATTACCCTTGCAACTAATTTCAAACTTTTGGAATGTTCCAAAAATAATTCTGTGTCAAAAAAAGAACTCGTCCTTTCAGTACCACATTCATGCAGCGTGCCATTTACGCGGCAGAAAACGGCACTTTAATGGTGACCTCCGAAATAGCATGGTAATACCATACCATTTGGGATGTTCATTTCACTGATGCATGTAATAGAAACCCATTTATGACTGTGATCTGAGGAGGATCTTAAAGGAGATGTTAGAGTCTCACTCTTTATCTGAGCAATTAGACGTATTTATCCAAACTCTCAATGGCATCCTGTTTAGAATATTTTCTCCATTCATCTGGTATCTTACCACTCTCCTCAAATCTTTTATTGTAGTATTTTTCCAGATGTTTCTGGAATCTGCACACAAACCACTTCCAGTAGGGCTGCTCAGAGAGATCAGATGTGATGCTCCAATCTGCATAAACTCCTCCTGCTCTTCTGTAATCTCTACAAGGGAACCTTCCATCTAGTGTATAAAAATACTGATCACTTGCCACTAAATTTGTACAAATATCAGCAAAGAGATTCTTTGTTGAATGGTAATTTGTGCCATTGATTCCTCTCAATCTGTGGAAACCAACACTGTGATCTCCATGATGGTTTTCTATGATGTTGGTGCAGGTCACTCCACAGAACGGACACTGAACCCAACAGCACTGACAGAAGTGACCAATCAGAAGCTCATCTGGTCTGAACTTATAGTCCAGATTTGCTGGGAAAGTCTTTCTGCTTAAGTTACTGCTGATTTCAGACATTATGGCAGGAAGATCGTTTCTCATCACATCTTCTAGGAGGTTGAAATCATCAACATCATGTTTCACTCCACTGAGGTCTTTTTCAGAGAAGATCAGCTCATCTGAGAGCTGCTGTGTGAAACTCTTCAACCACAAACCAACATCTCCTCTGTTCACTTGAACATGTTCAGTAGATTCATGTGCTGCTTTCATGATCTTCTGCTTCAGGAGTTCAATGTTCTCCTTCATCTTGGGTAAAACACTGACACTGAACTTATCAGTGATGTACCGACTGACTTCATCTCTGATGAAACTCTTGAAGTGATCTCTGGGATTATCAACATAGTTAATGTATTTGTGACAATCCTCTTTCTCTGCCAGTGTCTTCAGGATGTGTTTTTCTAGATTTGATCTGTTTCCATTCAGTGATTCGCAGTTTTTTATTATTTCTTCTGTCAGATCTCTGGCAGTTTTCTTGTAGACACTCTGCTCAATGGGCTCTTTAAGTTTCTGACAGATGATCTCTCCAAAAATAGCAGCTGATGTTGCTTCATGACAGTATTTCTGAAAAATACTATAGTACTCTTCTCTCTTCTTAACACATATTGTTTCCCTGAACAGTGTGTGCTGGTCAATGATCTTCTTAATTGCTCTCTTACAGATGGAATAAACCAAATCCCCGAAGAATTCATTCTTAAACACATATTTCTCTGATCCTTCCGGATGTTCTGTTACTTTTCTCTTGATGTAATCTGTGAGTAGTTGAATGCAACTGATGTTGTAGGCCATCTTTGAAATATTAAATGACTCAGTCATTTTGTCTGTCTGCCGTTTAATATCTGTGACTAATGATCTTATTTGGGGTTCATCCTCTTTAGGGAGACTGTGACTAAATGTCTCTTTAGCTGACCTGTAGGCATTTGTGAAAGATCCTGTAGATCCACTGGTTTTCTTTAACAGTACATAATCTGCATAACTGGTCACACAGAAAATATCCTTCCTCTTCTCTACAGGAGCACTTTCATAGACGTCACTGAGGATCTCTCTCACATCTGTCTTTATGTCAATATCTCTGATTACAGGAGTCTCTTTGATTATCTTCTTCACACTTTGTTTCCAGAACAAATCAAACTTTTTCCTCAGTGTTTGTTCATCATTTGTTTTGTCTTTGAGTTTCAAGGCAAGTTCTTTGCTCTTTTCATAGAGAGTGTCTTCATGACGTTTCCTCTGAGATTCAATCTTTTTCTTCAGGTCTCGCTGCTGAAGAATCTCGTATAATTTCCTCGTTGTTTCTCTCACAATGTTTTCCTGAACATCTTTGATTTTGATTTCAAATGATGATTTCCACTGAATCAGTATATCTGCATCTGTGTCTTTCTCAAAGAATTCAGACATTGATTTTTTCACTTCTTCACTTGTTGTCTTCAGTTCTCTTTGAAGATCAGTCTCCTCAACCTCATAAAATGATTTATTTTCTATTTTGTTGTGTAGTTTGTTCTCAATTTCCATCATGGCACTGCGAAGCCTCCAGGACCACTTGCTGTATTTTGTCTCCAGTTTTCTGTAGGCTGAAATCTCCAGAGAATTTGTGAAGCTGTATACAAATCGTTCATTCAGTAAAGCCTCCCAAAGATCTTTCATACGATCTTTTAAGTCTATCAGCATCGTTCTGTGTGACTTTGAGGCATGAGACATAATAGTTTTCTTTAGTTGTTGAATATTCTCACAGTACTTTGGGTTTGGTGGTGCCATCGGTGGGCTTCCCTCCCAGAGCTGAGCAAAATACTTCACATCATTCTGAACATCAAATCTAATGACATCACTGAAACATTCTGCATCACAGTCTTCCTCTTTAGCAGTGAGTTTTGTCATCTTATCCAGTGTCTGCAGCAGTCGTCTACTTCCCTCCTCATTTTTCTCTTCAGCTGTGATGTCTGAGACTTTCTGATGCACAAACACACAGCTGGGATTCAGCCTGACCTTCTTCATCCTCAGGAAGGCCTGAACAACAATCTGAAGAATATCCTGCATCTCAGATGGGTTTTCTCCAAAGATATTGATCACGGTTAAATGAGCAAGACCAACAACAAATGTGGCCAATTCATTGTCATGATGTCTTGTTGATCTTCCAGCCAGTTCCAGAGCACGAAGACCCTCAGTATCAACAACCAGAATATAGTCAAAGTTCATCTGTGTTTTCATCTCGTCTGAGACTTTGACCAGCTGCATGAAAGCTCCTCTGGTGCACCTGCCAGCACTGACGGCAAACTGGAGGCCAAACATGGCATTTAGCATGGTGGATTTCCCAGAGCTCTGAGTCCCTAAAACTGACAGCACAAAGACTCTCTGGTCTCCCAGTTTCTGGATGAGTTTATCTAGAACAGCAGAGATCCAGATCACAGGAACATGAGCAGCATCTCCATCCATCAGCTCCAGTGGGAATCCAGAGATCATCATCTCTGCTGCAAGACTCGGGAGAGAAGAGATGTCAAACTGCAGATCTTTCTTGTTCTTCTTCACAGATGAACATGATTCATAGATCTGACCGATCTCCCTCATGATGTGCTCCAAACCAAAGGATGCAGCTTGAAGATCCTCAGATATTCTCTCAAGGTCAGTTTGTTCATCTTTGATCTGCTCAGGTTTATCACAATTCTCTTTCAGTTTTAAGACTGTTGACCACTTTTCATCATACTTGTGATGTAGATCAGAAAGGCCAGCTGATGTATGTTCATCCAGCAGGATTCCAAGCCATTTGATAAAAAATATATTATCATGTTGAGTATGTAAGTTAATTTGTTTTATGAAGATGTTTATAAACTCACTGATGTCAGATTCATGCTGCTGTTGACGGATTTCCTGCATTTCTGGTTGTTTTCTACTGAGGTGCATTTTTGCCTCATCTCCTTGTGGTCGATGTAGTTCTTTGTTCTTCTGACTCCACTGATGCCACAGTTTCCCCTGATGAGGCAGAAATGATTCCTTGATTTCTGTCAAATCTTTATCCTCCAGTAAACTCATCATCTGCTGTGCTGCTTCTCTTCCTTTCCTGCAGTCTTCATCCTCTTCCTCATCTACTCTGATGTCTGAATGTTTCAAATCTTCAAGTTTGAAAGTAGATGATTCTGAAAGACAGTCATTTATAGCTCTTCTGAGTTCTTCAGCTACTTCTGACTGATTTCTGTCTTTCAAACTGATTTTGAATTTCCCTTTCTTAATCTCAATTGCAGTATAATCATCCTCAGTAAAAAGGCAAATGAGTGGCTTTCTGTTCCTGTACAGGTTTTGGATTATTGTTGCACTTTTGTCATTTTTTTGAAGTTGTGGTAGAAGAAAAACATTGACAGAGGCCATTTCAGTGAGGATCTGCAGCTGTTTCTCATGGTCTCCTGCATCACCGTGTAGATTACAGAACGCAACACAGTTCGTGAATTTATCTGTGTCTTTCCCAGAGGGGCAGAACCAGGCGATCTCCACCACTCCATCCATCAGGACTCTGGTTCTGCTGCTGCGTGGGCAGTTCCTGTGGAAGAACGTGTTGTGTTTCTCATTGATCATACTGTTCATCAGCTGAGACTTGGATGAAGACACAGAGCCAAGCCTGAAGAAGGACACCATTGGAGTTTCTGTTTTGTAGATCGGCTGGGTTTGACTGATAATTTCATTGTTGGTGTTTTTCATCTTCCAGCTCTTGTTGATTTGTCTGAATGTCCAGAGAGGAAACTCAATCTGTTGTGTGTCTGGATCAGGAACTAGCAGAGGCAGAGCGTACTGACACTGGGACAGTTTAGTGACCATCAGCTGCTTCAGGAAAACATCAGCACAATGAAACACAGCCATCTGAACATCCATCGGGTGAATGCGATCAGACTGGCTTGTTTCTTTGTTAGACAAAGATTGGTCATGTAAAACATGACTCTTGTCTTCAGATGAGTTATTGTTTCTTTGTTGAGTGTGATCTTCCTCATTGGTTTCATTAGTTTTAATGTATCTTGCTCTGTAGTTCATCATCAGTAGTTTTTGTAGGAACGTCTGAATCAGCTCTTCTTCAGCACAAGACTCATTAGACTGTAATGAATGTACAGATGTTAACTGAAGAACATCTGAAGCTCTCAGTTTATTGTGACAGTTGCCTTCAAGATGAAGTTTGTGAAACAGATTATCCATTTTTTTTGTGTCTTCCTGTTGTAGGTGTTGATCTGCTCTGACTTCTGCTTTTCCAACGTTCATGTTTTCTCCCTTTTTAATAGATAATAATACAATAATTTAAAACCATGATCCATTATTATCATTATTATTATTATAATTATTATTATTAATAGGGGTGTGCCCGAAGCCGAATATCTTATTCGGAAAGGCCCGGATAATGGCTTCAAAAAGAATAACGGATAACGAAAAATTCTGCTGAATAATATTCGTCTACTCAATAATGAGTGTGTGAAGTGAATGAGTAAACACTAGTGAAATGAGCGCATATCAAAGTCGCGTTGCTGTTGACTCTCCATCCGCCTGTCTCTCATAAATCAGAGCTTGGCGAGAGTAAATCAATAAAAATACTACATTATATAATTTTTTTATATACACACATTTTACTATTTTATATGTATATTTTAATTATTTAAGCCTTGTACGATGTGATACACAAATTAATGGAATAAGTAAAGCAAGATAGCAAATCAAAAAGCCACATTTTGTCTCTGAGCTTCTCAGAAACCAAACGCTCTCTGTCAAGAGTAGCCTAAGTCCCTTATACATTTTCTACTACTTGATATGTCTAAATAAATGTTTTAAACTTTATCTGATACGATAGGCTACACTCTCTCTCGGAGACGGCAGGTATATTCTTTATAATTTGTTCAGATTTGCATTTGTATGTATAGATAATAGTCATTTTTTCCTTTCTTTCAACTTCCATGTTCTCTAATCAGCTATTTATAGAGTCAGACTCATCTTATTTGCGGTTCTCTTATTTAACATTTATTAACATTTATAAATTACTGTTTTAATTAGAACTTTTTAATCACGAAAGGTGATTGACCTTGGGTGGCCTGAAGCACAACTGCATTACACCTCAAAGCATTGCCTATGCGAGACTGTCGGTTAGAAGATATATAAATAAATGTTATAATCATAATAAAAACAATATTATTTTATCAGTTACACAATATTTGTTTAGTGATAACTATGAAGAAAACAGAGGCTGTAAATCCATTGGCATAACAGTCTTTTCAAGTAATTGTACAAACTTCCAGGTAAAGCCCAGCTCACTTATGGTTTTATCCGAATACAGATAAAAATAATTTTAAGATTGTTACAGATATTGGCTCTGCTGCACACCCCAAATGATTAAATTTATTTTATTCATTGTTTACTGTACTGATTTAAAACTGTCATTTCATCTGGCCTTTCTTACATTTTAGAATAATTTCATCATAGTGAATATGGGTCATGAGGAAAGTCTTTGGCAAACATATAGTAATATATAATTAAAGTATTTTTTTCTGTGCATTCAATCAAAACGCTTTCAGTGTAAATGTAGTTCATCGGAATCTGTTTCCCTTAATGGGATATTATACTAGATTAATGTAGTGACAAACAATGAAGAACATGAATCAGATCTCTCCAGGTTTCTCTGAACACTCACCTGAACTAAATCATCTGTTTCAGCACAGATTTTCTTCATCTCCTCCTCATCTTTTCTTTGACATTCCTCTCTCCCCTCTCTGTTTACACCTGGTAATAACATTTATCATGGTTGATCTATTTTAGTGGAAAGTATAAGCTATAATATACATATTTACAGCATTTAGATTCACAGATGCGTTTGGTTTAAGGTAAAAATTATAAAAAGTGCTAAAATAATAAGTCATAAAAATATCACCCACTCTTAATTGCTTGGTCCGTTGTACTTTGCTGAAAGACACATTTGATTCTAATTAACAACTGAATAAATTATTAGATTGGCAAAAAAGGGAAAAGTTATACATAAAGTACAAGTCACTCTCATTTTTTTCTATTCAATTACTTAATAAATGTGTTTTTCTTCAGCTAATATTTGATAAATGATACTCATACCTCTGTGATGACTCTGATCATGTCACTGTCTATGGTGTAGTTGAGTTTCCCCACCGCTGCGCATTTGATTTCATACTCAGTTCCTGGTCTCAGATCAGTAAGGGTGACTGTGTCTTGATCCTTCAGCACAGGTTCAGATGTCCACACTGTGTCCTGCTTCGGTTTATACAGTAATCTGAGCTCCTGTTGCGGGACATGACGGAGGAACCTTCAGAACACACTCTGCTTTGACCTCTTCAGTGATTGGACAGGCTGGTTGTGATGGAGGAGTAAAGCAAACTGCTTCATCACATCCATGTTTATAAAGGAGAATGAGGAACCAGGATTATTCTCCGTTTCCTTTGAGGAGACTATAAATTTAGTGGATGGACTGCCATGTGACGTCATTTGCTCCTTAACATTATTAAATGTTCTCTCATTTTCTCCCTGATGGTTCCAGTGAGCCACGTCAAAGCATGAGGAGACGTTTCTGGATTATTCCACACTGTTTGAGTTTTCAGGTAATTTTCTTGTTCAGAAAGCAGCTTGTCTGGCTGCTCAAGAGAACTAAACATGTAGCAAACCACATTCTCCACCTTAATATCCGACAAAACTATGTCTAAGCTGATATTCACTTCAGCTCCACAGTCCAATAATTGTTGAGAAACTCCCCAATTATTATCTAATTCTTTCTCTTTCTTCTTATCCACTCCATAAGATCATGTGTGTTAAATGGAGATTCCTTGTGAGCTTGTAGAGATTGGTCAAAGCACAAGCTTCTTCTACAGGCTTGAACAGACCGGATCAGCGAATGAATTGTTTATCGAAAACTTTTCTAGATTTGGCAGTTTCGCCTATATCTTCAATCTTTTTGTGAATGAACTGAATGTGGTTATTTGGTGTCTTGCAAAAGTTCACTGCACTTGTTTTCGGTAAAACTCAAATTTTCAATGACAGAATCTGTTGCCATGATAAGCTCTTCTCTATGACCCTTAGATGGATGACATCACTGTCTACGGTATAGTTGAGTTTCCCCACCGCTGCACATGATGTCATACTCAGTTTCTTCTCTCAGATCAGTCAGAGTAACTGTGTCTTGATCTTGCAACAGGTTCAGATGTCCACACTGTGTCTTGATTCAGTTTATACAGCAATCTGAGCTTCTGTAGCAGGACATGGAGGAACCCTTAAAATCACAGTGTTTTCTTTGACCTCTTCAGTGACTGGACAGGCTGGTTTGGATGGAGGAAAAAAGCAAATAGCTTCACTACATCCATTTTCATATAGGAGAATGCAAGAACCTGGATTATTCTCCATTTCATTTGAAGAAACAATAAACTTGGCTGGTTCACGGTCTTTTGAATCAATCAAATTCTTAAATATATTTAAGTTGCTCCTATCAATCTGTTGGATCCAGGAGTTAGCCAAGACTTTTGTTTGAATAGGTTTTTCTCATCAGTTACTCCTTGTGTTGAAGGACTAAGATATGCCTTTTGTTTAAGGCCATCTGAGCAGTCCAGTGATGTGAACGTGTAGTGACAGATTTCCAACTTCCAGATCCATCAAGATGGCATCTAGGTTGACTTCTACCTTGCACCAGCATCCTTCAGCTGTCTGAGGACTGTGTTAATGATATTAGACTCTTTCTCTCTACTTTCTGCCATTCTACAAGGTCATGTCCTCTGAATGGAGATTCATCATGTTCTTGTAGAAGATCATTCAGTGCAGTCTTCTTTTCAACATCCCACGGATGTTTGCAGCAGAGAGCCGAAGTGACTTCACAAGTCTCAACTTGTACTTGTAGCAGTTGTGCTTTGTGTGAATTTGATCATGAAATGCAGCAAAAGTAGAGCAGGCGAGTCTTTCAGAAGGTCATGCATTTATGTTGTATTTAACTCTCAATCACTGATTCAATCTCCATGATTTAAATCCATGCTAATGTTTTTATGAAGTTTTGAGGCTCTTGAGTAAAGTTTGTCCAGAGGATAAAGCCAAACTCCGTGGAACCGCCAGCTCTTGTTTTTTTTTCAGAAGTTTTGGAAGATCAGCAAAAACCTTTGCATCTTCAAAAGAGGTTGGGTTAGACGGTAGCTGGAAGACGCCATAAATGTACAAGTGAATTTTTGACTGCAGTTTTCTGATTGTGATTACTTAGATCAACGTTTGCCTCTACTGAAACAATGTTGTAGTTTCTCAAGAGCCACTTTTACTTCTCCTTTTACTGTTTTTTTGTCCTCATCGGACGAAACCTCTCGATCAAAACAAAGCAGGCATTGCTCCATACAGCACTGCTGTCACACGTGTGTAGCTGTTCATCATCCGCAGCATTATTTCCAGAAGGCAAATGATTCAGGTTAGTTCTTCAAACCTGCTGGTTGAATGATAATGTAGCGTCAGTCTCTGCTGTTAAAAGAGTCTTGGTGTCTTTAAGATACTTTGCTGCTCCACTAACATGGATGAGATCCCTAAAAGACTCAATTTGAGTCACCGTCAATATTTAGTATTTTAGATTTGTCCTGAATGGAGTCTGAAGCTGTAACATTGAACCTTGTATTAATTTGGGATGAGCGGAACTATTCTGCTGCAGTGCTCTTTACTCCAAAGTCTGACCCCTGCAACAGGAAAATGTGTTTTCACTCTCAACAGTAAATTTATTGGAAATTACATTTGTATAAAAATTATAGAGACAAATTCTGAAGGTGGTTAATGTAGTTTAAGACAATGAAAGTATGGAAAATGTTTGTCTGCTTCTGTTTAGGGGTATTTGACTATAATATACAAAATAAAGACTTTTTCAGCAAACCTATAAACATATTTATGGTTATTTCTAGCCTAAGTTGAGTAAACTTCAGAAAGAGTCTTGAGGATCAAAATATTGTACACTCTGTATAGAAAGAGTCAAATGAAGAGAGAGCAACAGGAACTTTCTTGACAGACACTTAAGGCAAAGGCGTGGGCCACCAGTCTGACCCTGGCTCAGACTCTGTGAAACAGCCCCAACGAGCGACAGTCTGAAGGGCTCACTGGGTGCCATAGGCAGGACAGGCAGGATACAGTGCAGGGACAGACCCCCTGACAACCAGACATGAGACAGGCCAATCACAAGTGGAGTATAGAGAGCTCAGGTACTGGGTAGAAGCCAGGACAACCGGCGAGCAGAGGAAGCTCAGGCAGGGCGGGACTGGAAAGAGCACTAGAACACACAAGGCATATAGCACACACAGGAAAGCAATAAGACAAGGACAAGTCCAGAACAAGACACAAGACAACAAGGTAACAGCAGAGTAAAAAGATTAAAACAAGAATGGGGATACCTAATTGGGATCCTGTTTCCGCGACATTTTTGAAGACTTGGGGTGAAGGACGTCCGAAGGGGAGGACTTTGTGCTCATATGCCCGCTTCGAATGCAAAGCGTAGAAACAGTCTGTGTTGAGGGAGAATCAAGACATGAAAGTACACGTCCTTCAGGTGGATTGCTGCAAACATTTCGGGGACGGATGCACTGACACAGCATTTTGAACACTCGCAGGTCCAAGATTGGCCGTAACCCACAGCCTTTCTTGGGTACAATGAAGAAGGAGCTGTAAAACCCTGTCTTCACCTTATGAGCTGGAGGGACCGTCTATTGCGTCCTTTTCCAGTAGGACTGTGATCTCCACCAATAAGACAGGAGCACCCTTGTCCTGAACAGAGGTGGAACTGAATGGCCCCTGAACTTGGGGGGACACTGAGCAAACTGAATTGCATGTCACGCTGAGGGAGCAGCACTGGCACAAACACACACAACACACTTGCTACATATCCCATTCACTCTTCATTCCCCTTCCTCACTGTTGCTTTTGCCATTGGAAACACGGGTGCACTTGCGGTCGATGGCTCCGGACATTTCTCCACACCACATTTCCCTTCAGTCCAGTCGATACCCGATCTTTTCTCACACACACACATTGTCCGCGTCTTGAGT
Organism: Meda fulgida; assembly: GCA_030578275.1. Taxonomy (NCBI): domain Eukaryota; kingdom Metazoa; phylum Chordata; class Actinopteri; order Cypriniformes; family Leuciscidae; genus Meda; species Meda fulgida. The sequence continues at coordinate 37,663,605 of CM060618.1, forward strand.
TTTGTTTGCGTGTCTTTGTTAGTTTGTTTGTTGTATGGGAGTAGTCAGACTTTGGTGGGTAAACGCTGCGAAGAGCGCATATTTATGACGTAATAGTTGGGTCGCGCCGGCGCAGTGGTCAAAGCCGGTGAAATCATTGTCTTGTGATTAGGGGGGATTATATGTGTTTTATGTATTTACAGTATTACGTGTTTGGTATTTACATGTTTCTGTGTTGTTAATAGTGATGAATATTTATTTGATAATTACCAGTGAGAATATATTTTTAATGTTGATTGATGAACGTTTTTGTGTGTATAATGTAACGGCTAATAACTTAAATATACTTACCTTTTCAATGGGTGTTTGCCAAAGAAGGTGGAGTTGGCCTATAGAAAGGGAGGCCAGACTACAATCAGGACTTGTTAACCAAGTCGGAGTCAGAGTGCAACTGTGGTGCCTCAAGCAAACTTTTGTGTCCTGTGGGATACGGTTTGGAGAGTTTTCGTCTTTATTTTTATTTTTTATTTTTTGGTACTTTTTTGGTTTTTGTGTGCACCTGGATATATACTTCACTGTGAAGTGTCTTTCTTATTGGCACTGTAAATAATTACACCTTGATGAGAGTGCTCTGCGAGTTAGCATCATTTTTTTTCATTCCTCACGGACCCCAGTTACCGTATTTTCACCCTTTCTTCTCGAAGCGAGCAGTGGCACTTGCTTCATCACGAGTCTGAATGAGCCAGCGAGATGGTCCTTGGAAGATGAGCGGGGCTCGACATCCGCTGAGCTGGCCGTGCCAGAGCGCTTCCGGAATTCACAGAACCACAGTTACTTACGTAATTAGCATTCTGTTTATATTCCTCCTGCTTAAGCATTAGTGAATGACTCCTACCAACATAGTCATGAACAATGCCACTGACTTGCAAAATAGTCAAGGTTGCCTGAAGAACTGCTGAACTGATAGCATAAGGGGTAGCAACGTTGACCTTGTAGAGCAGACAAGAGTACAGGGAGAAGCCCAATATCAGCTGTACAGATGTCCATAGAGACTCCTCTAAAAGCGCCAAAGATTTAGACACAGCCCTAGTAGAATGACAAGAGATAACTCTTGGGAGGCTTTTGATTTTTCTTGTTTGCCATAGTAATCAGACCTACGATTTTTGACACTCTTGGCTTTGATATTGTGGCCCCTTTCTGGACATACTTGACTGATCTGATTGAGATGCATACTAAAAAACATCCAAACTAAATCAACTGATTTGCAATTTGAGGAAGCAGAAGTTTGGGAAGAAAATATTGATTTGGTCGAAGCACAACACCAGAATAGTCCGTCAAACAACGAATGCATAACTCATAATAGACAATGCATGTAACCCGCTAACAAGCTTAGCGAAACAATGCCCCCCCCCCCCCCCCAAAAAAAACAGTTTTCAAAGATACCAACTTAAGGTCAACAGTCACCAAAACAAAGTCACGTACGAATGGTAAATCCTAACCAGAAAAATAGGGGTTACAAGCTGACCTTAACTGTCTCATCCTTTTAAAAAAACTATAAACAAGAGTATGAGAACCAAGAGAAGAACTATTAGTTGATACATGATACACAGATATGGTAACTAATTGATTGCACTGGAATAAGGAATTCTTTGCTCATTTACCACGAGACAGCTTCCGACATGCTCCGTAGCCTAGTGTTGTGGACATCTTGCTGTCTCTTGGGGCAGACAGCAGCCAGTCATCCAAACAAGCAGGATTCGCATCCCTCTGGACCATAGCAGATAGAGAGCTGCAGTCATGCATCTTGTGAAGACAACTTGTGGGGCCAGAGACAGACTGAATTGGTAGAGAAACCATCTGAGGAGGACAATCTTAGAAACTCCGAGTAGGACAGAGTTAGTCCTGACTAAACCAAATCAATAATAGAATCCAGCTGCTGAAAAACCAGTATGAGCCTCCTGGGGGAACATCCACATCATCAAAAGCATATTGTATAAAATAATCAGAAGCACTTGTAGAGAGCACATCAAATTCAGCATGATCAATGTGATCAAGCACAAAACGAACATTGAAACATGAAACAAGGACAATTCAGACAAGTGTGCTAGGGCAAAACCCTGACAGACTTTTTACTGCTAGTTTAGGCATGGTTAAGTCTCTTATATGTTGATATTAGTTCTCAGATTGAATTATATATCAATATGGTCCTTCTCAAAAAATGAGCATATTGTGATAAAGTTCATTATTTTCCATAATGTAATGATAAAAATTAAACTTTCATATGTTTTAGATTCATTGCACACCAACTGAAATATTTCAGGTCTTTTATTGTTTTACTACTGATGATTTTGTCATACAGCTCATGAAAAACCCAAAATTCTGTCTCAAAAAATTAGCATATTACATCTGACAATAAAAGAAGTGTTTTTAATACAAAAAAAAGTCAACCTTCAAATAATTATGTTCAGTTATGCACTCAAAACTTGGTCGGGAATCCTTTTGCAGAAATGACTGCTTCAATGTGGCATGGCGGCAATCAGCCTGTGGCACTGCTGAGGTGTTCTGGAGGCCCAGGATGCTTCGAGAGCGGCCTTAAGCTCATCCAGAGTGTTGGGTCTTGCGTCTCTCAACTTTGTCTTCACAATATCCCACAGTTTCTCTATGGGGTTCAGGTCAGGAGAGTTGGCAGGCCAATTGAGCACAGTAATACCATGGTCAGTAAACCATTTACCAGTGGTTTTGGCACTGTGAGCCGGTGCCAGGTGTGAAAAATGAAATCTTCATCTCCATAAAGCTTTTCAGCAGGTGGAAGCATGAAGTGCTCCAAAATCTCCTGATAGCTAGCTGCACTGACCCTGCCTTGATAAAAACACAGTGGATCAACCAGCAGCTGACATGGCACCCCAGACCATCACTGACTGTGGGTACTTGACACTGGACTTCAGGCATTTTGGCATTTTTCTCCCCAGTCTTCCTCCAGACTCTGGCACCTTGATTTCCGAATGACATGCAAAATTTGCTTTTCAAAAGTACTCTCTGCAGCCCAGGTCAGGCGCTTCTGCCGCTGTTTCTGGTTCAAAAGTGGCTTGACCTGGGGAATGCGGCACCTGTAGCCAATTTCCTGCACACGCCTGTGCACGGTGGCTCTGGATGTTTCTACTCCAGACTCAGTCCACTGCTTCCGCAGGTCCCCAAGGTCTGGAATCGGTCCTTCTCCGCAATCTTCTCAGGGTCCGGTCACCTTCTCGTTGTGCAGCGTTTTTTGCACACTTTTTCCTTCCCACAGACTTCCCACTGAGGTGCCTTGATACAGCACTCAGGGAACAGCCTATTTGTTCAGAATGTCTTTCTGTGTCTTACCCTCTTGCTTGAGGGTGTCAATGATGGCCTTCTGGACAGCAGTCAGGTCGGCAGTCTTACCCATGATTGTGGTTTTGAGTAATGAAACAGGCTGGGAGTTTTTAAAAGCCTCAGGAATCTTTTGCAGGTGTTTAAAGTTAATTAGTTGATTCAGGTGATTAGGTTAATAGCTCATTTAGAGAACCTTTTCATGATATGCTAATTTTTTCAGACAGGAATTTTGGGTTTTCATGAGCTGTATGCCAAAATCATCAGTATTAAAACAATAAAACACCTGAAATATTTCAGTTGGTCTGCAATGAATCTAAAATATATGAAAGTTTAATTTTTATCATTACATTATGGAAAATAATGAACTTTATCACAATATGCTAATTTTCGAGAAGGACCTGTATGTATATATATATATATATATATCTATATATATATATTATATATATATATTATATATATATATATATTATATATGGTACCTGGTATTAATTCATCCTTTCTGCAGTCATATAGCATGCCAAGCTGGAAGGGTCTCCAAGAGCTGCTGTTTCAATCACATTTACTCCCACTGAATCCATACTAAAGACAAAACACAGAGCAGAAACAGATCATGAAGGTACAGTTACTGTAACCTCACTGATTATCTTCCACATATTAAAATCTGTTGATATAAAAGTCAAAGTTGTCTTCGATTTACAGTCTGAGAATGATGCCATTTAATGCAGCACTGTAATAATATTCTCATAAAAATATCATCACTGGAGAGGATTGGGTTGTTTTTCCCTATGTATAGAAATAAAGTAAAAGATTAATGGTAATATTATTACAAGCATTAATCTGAAGCATTACAGAAACATTAACTAGAAACCTTAAGAAACAAGCACTAGAAACATTAAAATATTATTTATCATATTAAGAGAAACAAGTTCAGTGTGAGACATAAATGTACAGCAACCATTCTTAATTTATTTTACTGTTAAAACCCTTACATGTTTATAATGCGTAGTATGTATTTTAGCACGATGCATCACTTTCTCTGTTCCTCAAAGCTCTTTCTTCATTTTTATTTTAAGATCATTTTAGCATGATGCATCACTCACTTTCTCTGTTCCTCAAAGCTCTTTCTTCATTTTTATCTTAAGGAGTTAGGATTGTCTTTTTTTTCATTAGACTAATAAAAGAAAGATGCGATTATCTTTCACAAGCTGGTCATATTCAAACTATCACTTTCATTTTCAGTTAAGCTCCTCCCACTCAAGAGGAAACTCAGACCACAAACAGTAACATCTACAATAAAGGATGAGGAGTGACATTACAAAATGGAAGAATCAATGTAGCCATTAAATTGTTTTTAAAAATGGAACTCATGTGAAAAAAAAAAAACTTTAAAATGCCCTCCCCAATTTCTTAATCTATTTGCCTAATGAGCCATTGGACATTTAGACACTTGACGCTGAAGCGACATGAACACAAATCAAATAAACAATGACCAGTTAATTAGTAGTTTCGAAAAAAAGTGATCTATTCGTATCTTAATTTCTGATGTGGCACTACTATTGTTCAAAAATCATCAGGTCAGCAGGACTGAAGCAGTGTGTATTTACTTTGGGTATATTTAAAGCTACAAATAAACATTTCCAAGAAAAAATCTCATCAAAACGACCAAATAAACCCTTTAAAACCTGAAACCATGGTATGAGCCTGTTACAATACAAAAAAAAGCATAGAATATATTTTCTTTCGGAAGTAAATAGAACATTCATTGCTGATACTACGGTTTATAACCGAAACAATTGATTGCATTCACTGCAATAGCGCCATGAGAATTCTTCATTGTAAGTCTTCCATTTTCTTTGGAGAAAGAGACTTGTATAATCCTCTCAGTTGTGGTTTAACATTCTCCCATGGAGGACAGGACGCCAAGGAGTACTAACTCCTTTATTCATATTCTTATTTAGAGTTTGACACAGCTTTTGCAAAAATTTTCCAGATACTGGATTAGGACCATCAACATCAAATGTAAAAAAAAAAAAAAAACTATCACACTCTTTAAAGTCAGTCAACAGATACAAATCAGGAAAAGGGTCATTACAGTGTTGAAAACCTTCAGTGTTTCTTCAGCAATTTAATGTAAGTGCTGTAACCTCCTCTGAAGTGCTGACTTCCATTTTGCAAGTAATTTGGCCACTATGCGTTTTGACTTTACCCCTAAATGTCGGACAACTGTATTAACATTCCCAAAATAAATTCTCATTAAATAATCTAAAATCATAAAATCTTTTTCACTGTAAAATCCAATTAGTTTAACAATGCGCATGCGATTGCACTTTAAAAAAAACAGTAAAGTGAAATAGGAATAATATGTAGTACTAACAAGTGCATTTCTAGTAGTGTACACTTACAAGAGAGTTCCAGTAACTTAAAACTAATTTGTATAGTATACTTGATCATTTACTTTAGATGTACTCATTTATGCTAGTTGTGTTAACTCTGATGTTTATTGCATACAACTTGCAATTACTGAGTTTACTTTACTTCAAAAGCAATCCAGTTTACTTGTTAAAACCATGCAAACCGATTGCCTTAAAAAGAGCAAGTAAGCTTTACTCCAATAACTTAAGTGCTATCAATCATCTATTATAAATCATTGAGAATAGTTTCACAATTTTACAAAGATAACATTTACAACTGGATGTAATAATTTTAACAAAATAATTAAGGCAATGATACAGTTCAAAGGTAAATTTATTGTATTTATTTTTTAAAAACTGACACAGGGGTGGTCCACACAAGTTTGCATTGGGGTAAACAATTTATGAAAATATAAAATTAAAAAAAATTTTTTAAACAAAAAACGGAAACACTTTATAATAAGGTTCATTAGTTAACATTAGTTAGTGTATTAACTAACATGAACTAAAAATGAAAAACACATTAGCTGTATTAGCTGTGTTATTGTATTAATTCATCTTTGTTAATGTTAGTTAATAAAAATCCAGCTGTTCATTGTTTGTTCATGTTAGTTCACAGTGCATTAACTAATGTTAATTAACCAATACAACCTTTGATTTTAATAACGTTTTGGTAAATGTTGAAATTAATACTAACTATGATTAATAAATGCTGTAGAAGTATTGTTAATTCTTAGTTCATGTTAACTAATTAACCTTATTGTAAAGTGTTATCCAAAAACCTTTTTACAGTACAACAATATAAAAAATGTACATCAAATCTGATTAAAAATAATATATTTGAGACCATACCCTGACTCTAACACATCCTCTACAAACAGCTTTAACAATTCAATAAATAACAATTACTCACTTTAATCAATAACACTTCAGGACCAAACTTAGTTAAAGTGTAAAAAAGTGTCTACATTCATTAGCCTAAACAATGAAAAAGCAATGTCTCTGACACACATGTACATTGGAAATGAATACGCTGACAGCATCTTAAAGGGTTAGTTCAAAAAATGTAATTTCTGTCAGTAATTACTCTCCCTTTGCTGTTCCAAACCCGTAAGACCTTCGTTAATCTTCGCAACACAAATGAAGATCTTTTTGATGAAAATGAGAGCTTTCTGTCCCTCCAAAGACTGTAACGCCAACTTTTAAGGCCCAGAAAGGTAGTAAAGACACCGTTAAAAATAGTCCATATGACTACAGTAGTTCAACCTTAATGTTATGAAGCGACGAGAATACTTTTTTGTGCGTAAAAACCCTGCCAAACAACGACATTCAACAATCTCTTCTTTTCAACGTCATTCTCCTACGCTGTTGCGCATAAAAAGTATTCTAGTCACGTCATAATATTAAGGTTGAATTACTGAAGTCACACGGACTATTTTAACAAGGCCTTGAAAGTTTCAATGACGTTGCGGTCAATGGAGGGACAGAAAGACATATTTCATCAAAAATATCTTAATTTGTGTTCCGAAGACGAACGAAGGTCTTAGGGTTTGGAACGGCATGGGGGTGAGTAATTCCTTACAGAATTTTCATTTTTGAGTGAACTATCCTTTAACTTGCTCATGAACTAATGGGCTGACAATTTTAAACAAGTGGCTTAGTTTCCCTTTTATTTTTCTATCAACTTATCTAATTCCACTGTCATAAACGAATGTAATTAATGCCAAACATCATTAATCTTGCACATTTGATTACTCAACAGGAGATTTTTCAGAGATTTGGTGGGAGTTTGTTCTTCTGTCCCAAACCAAGCATCAGTGTTTTTCCATGTCTTTTGCGTAATCCAAATTTAAAGCATAAAACAAACCTAAATAGATGCAAATTGCATGAGGCAGGTTCTGCAGATTATGCATTATAATACCTCTCAACAATGATGGCAGTAGACACTGGCCAAAGGTAGTTTATTTAGAGAGAGAGATTCTTCTTCGTCAATGACAGTCAACACCCCAACAGATACTTGTGCCCAGGCGTCATCAACATCACACCTGAATGAAACCAAAGAATAAAAATATTACGACAGGGAAAAGTGAAAAGGCATGATTAATTGTCAGTTATCTGCCCTGCATACACTGCCTTTAATCCATGTCCTATTAAGTTTATATAATTTATCTTTTTTTTATTTTATCCCGACTCTTAAAGGGAAAGTTAACCCAAATGAAAATCAGCCCATGATTTACTCACCCTCAAGTCATCCTGGTGTATATGACATTTTACTTTCAGACTAATACAATCAGAGTTATATTGAAAAAAAATGTCCTGGTTCTTCCAAGCTTTATAATGGCAATGAATGGCCGTATATTTTTGAAGTCCATCAAAGTACATCTATTCATAAAAGTGCTCCACGCGGCTCCAGGGGTTAATAAAGGCTTTCTAAAGTGAAGTGATGCATTCGTGTAGGAAAAATATCCAGATTTAAAACTTAATTGATTAAATGACCTTCCTTCCGGCAGACGACCTACGCAGGTGGACTTTTGCCACAAGATTAACACTTGACGATGCAAGATGTAGGAGTAGCATGAGCTTTAACGCCTCTCGTGGTTCAAACAAACAGGGCTCCTCCCACATTTCTCTTTAAAATCGTCATTATAAAATAGACTTCTAATTCGTGACTGGTGTTTTGTTTTGCTCTATCCTCTACGCTTTCGCGTCGTACGTCAGGGCAAGTGTTACTCTTTCGTCGTAAATCTATGTGTACGGCCATCTGCCGGAAGCTAGTTATTTCAGTCATAAAGTTTTAATTTCTTACACAAACGCCTCGCTTCACTTCAGAAAGCCTTTATTAACCCCTGGAGATGCGTGAGTACTTTAATGATGGATAGATGCACTTTTATCATGGATGGATGCATTTTGATGGACTCCAAAAAATATATGACCATTCACTGCCATTATAAAGCTTGGATGAGACAGGATTTTTTTTATATATATCTCTAATTGTATTCATCTTAAAGTAGAATGTCATATTTATCTATTATGAAATTTATTATGAACTCTGAGAGCTTTCGGTCCCTCATAGGCAGCCTAGGAATCTAGCACTTTAAAGCCCAGAAAGGTAAGAAAGAACAATAAAAAAACAATATTCCACTTCATTTACAAAATAACTGACCTGCAATGCGCGTTACGAGGACATCACAATGTGTTTTGCTCATGCATGAGCAGACAGTTGTTATCCTATGAAAAAATCAATAAGATTTAGCAAATACATTTTTTTTTGTTTTTTTTTTGTTTGTTTTACAAAAAGCGCTCATGTTGCTTCATGAAATGAGGTTAAACCACTGGAGTCACATGAGCTACTTTAATGATTTCTTTCATTGTTGCCAATTGAGGAACAGAAAGGACTCAGATTTTATTAAAGTATCATCATTTTTTGATCTGAAGATTAAATAAAGTGTCATTACCATTATGCCTTTAAGTGCAGAAGTGACAATTAAAATAACAGTCCACAGTTAAAGGGTTTATCAGCAAAACCCCACAACACTTTAGACAACAGCTAAATAGATTGTAAGCAAAACCATGATCAACTCAGAATAATAAAAAATGAAGGCTGCAGTAAACTCACCCTGTATTAATTTGCTGTATAAGCTCATCCAATTTCTCTCCAATGCTTTTTCAAGTCTTGTGACAAAACGTGGTGTGTAGCGATCCACAGCACCATAAGAGTTACTCTGCAGATCTGTGGTGATTATCCTGTCAAACTCTGCAATCACTTACTGTACAACACAGGCAAAAAAAACTAAAAAAAGGCATGGGACAGTGTGGAAATTTTTCAATGCATGGTCAGGCCTACAGGCCAATTCTAAAGCCAAACCTAAACAGAATGTGGTTTCTCGTGGTGGAAAAGTCGATATGAATTCTTACTTGTCTCTCTGTAAAAAGAGCTGGCCACTGCTCCATCTGCATCCACAATCTCACGTCTTTGCATTGAGAAGGTCTGGACCATCTTTGATGCAATCACTAGGGTAACATCACTTAACATTACTAAGTTTCTCATCTTGTTAAAAGATGGCTAATTTAATCAGCAGTGATAAAGCAGTTGAATTTGAGTAAAGAAAATCACTTTTACAGTGCTTGCATTACATTCTGAATGTACTCAATTTAAAAATAAATCTGTTATAATAAGTCTGATATAAATCAGTATAATGCTGTTGTGAAATCACAAATACTGTCAAAAATCATCACAAACTTCATCTCTGCATAAACTGCAGGTTAACATTACCTTTAACTCTAAATGTGCGCCATTTCACCAGATTTGTAACCTTAATAATTTATAAACCAATGTCAACAGAGTGAAAATGCATCAGTTTTAAATTGGGGAACAATAAACAGCTTTTCATGGAACCAGGAACTGTTTTGGTAACTTACCTGGTAGTTTTATGCGCAAAAAAAACAAGCCAAACCATATTCTTCAAGCTCCGAATATCACAATTATTTGGTACACATTAAGGAGATCAGTAAACTTGTCGTGAAGCAGCAAAGACTGAAAACAGCGCGAGCGTCACTCGTGCTTCAGTGTGTGTGTGTGTGTGTGTGGTAACTTTAAATGAAACCGCGCGTCTGCGCCATTCATTCACACAGAGACAAGCAGAATATGTAAGGGATAATGTAGAGCGAGGCGGTTGATATAGCAAATACAACCCCGACGCGGAACGGAGAAATCAGCCGCAAATCTGAAATATTTCCACACACGGCTCTTTCCTCCTTTCTTATCAACAAGGGGATTTACAGCCTCCACATCAGCAGCGCCGGGGTCGCCATGTCTCAGCGCTTTCATGAAGAGGACGCAACTTCACGCTCTTCGTGCATGCATGCGCATCCAGAACCGTATTTGACCAGGTACTCTGTACCACAGGTACTTGGTACCGTGACGTTTCAATTTTTTAAGTACCGACTTGGTACCGAAGTACCGAATATTTGACAACACTAGTACAGAGAATGGTGTGAAGGACCCACGAATCGATCGTGCCATTGGGGTTTGTAAAAAGGCGGTTGCTACATTTTCCTATAGTTGGAAGAAAAGACGAGAGTGGGTGAAGTACAGGCTGAGCTTGGTCTACCCACTCATCAGCTGGTAACGGAGTCCCTGACCAGATGGGGTTCACGTCAAGAAATGATAGAGATTTCTCGAACAGGAGAAGGCCATAGTCCGTGTCCTGGGGTCCGACAAGAAAAGTCGTCATCTTGTGCCCACTTGGCAAGATATTAAGGTTTTAGAGTTTGTAAACAAAGCTGTCAAGCCACTCCAAGAATTTACAGACGCCATGTCCGGGGAGGCTTATGTCAGTGTCTCCAACATTAAACCGGTGCTGCATTTGTTCAACACCAATCTCCTACAGCCAGAGGAGGAAGATACTGAACTCAGTAAAACAATAAAAAGAAACATAATGCAGTACCTTGATGACAAATACAGCGACCCTGTGAAGAATGAACTCTTGGACATGTCCTCACTGATGGACCCCAGGTTCCGTACAACCTACATTGACCCAGACAAGGTGGAACCAGTCAAGAAAAGAGCTGTCACTGAGCTGATGTCTCTGCCTGCTGAAAAATAAGCAGCCTGGTCCAGCAGTGCAGGTGAACCAAGCAGTGGTGGACGAAGTACACATCCCATGTACTTGAGTTAAAGTAAAGATACTCAAGGTAAAATATTATTTAAGTAAAAGTAGAAGTGCTGCCTTTAAACATTCACTTGAGTAAAAGTACAAAAGTATTTGCCTTTAAATGTACTTAAGTATCTAAGTACTATGATTTTTTTATGGCCATAATGTCCTATTATGATTTGTCACAAGACTCTTACTTAACTCAGTCTAAGTGAAAACTCATAATAATTAACATCCTAATGTTATGATACATTCACATAAACCTGCACAACGCCATATATATATATATATACACACACACACACACACACACACACACACACACACACACACACACACACACACACAAACCTAGAATATATACAAACTGAACACTTCACATCAACATATTTCTATTCATAGTTTTCAGTCACATGACTGGCACAGAGACCTGGAGGGCAAAACATTGATAGAACTGCAGAACAGGCCTGTCAATCTGTTTCAAGCCATTCAGATCACCTCTCAAAAGAAGAAAAACTCAAATATTTTAACAGCCCTCCAAGTTGTAAAAATATAAATGAATGCTTCTTTCTTTATTACTTCTTTCTATATGCTTTCTTTATTGCCAACAGGAAAGCAGGACATTTTTCAAATTAGAGTCACTTTCACATTGCATAAAACTAGTTTCTGTCTGTCTTGTCTGACAACAGCGGGCAAAAATTCAAGCTAGTTTCTAATAAATGACAAAGAATACAGCAGCTGACCATAAAAAGAACAACATATATATATATATACAGATGGAGTAAAATCATTCTTAATTAGTAATTACTTTCCATAAAACCTGAAAACAGCATGGAGTAACAAACGGAAACCTTTATATTTTGTGAATGAGACACTTGATCTAAATCCCACATTATAAGCTTTAATATCCTCTACAAATACATTTTCAATCCAAGTAAAAACCAAAAGTCAATTTTCTAAATGTGTGTTTTACGTTGTAAATGATGACAGTAGTTTCTCATGTTAATCGGGACACTGTCCTCTGGCGGTGAGACTGAAGAACTACAGCTCAGATATTACAGTAGTAGTTCTTATTTAAGTTTAAATTTGGGAAGTTAATGTTGGTCAGACATAACTTGCTCAGCTAACTCTCGCTTTCTTTTCACATATCGGGCCAGTGCAGCGACAGAAATGCAGACCTCCTCAGCTACCTTTCTTATTGACCTGCCCTCCTCTAGCATTTCAAGCCCTCTCTAAAAGCTGTGCTGCCAATCCCCCATCCGTGGTCTTAAATCTGAAACAGGACATCCTGGAACAGGAATAGCACAAAAAAAGTCCACACACAAACACACACACACACAGCCTCTGCATGTGCATTTTATTGTCTATGATTTAAAGGATATACAATCATAAAAAGGACAATTAGCTATTCATTGCGGAAAGGACATGGGGAAGTTTTATCTTACCTAGGGATAGTAGAAAGTGGATGATGGGTGGAGCCTCTAAAAGTGTGGGTGGGCCAGAAAAATTTGCATCACTCCATGTTTTCATCTGGCTTAATTTGGAAGAAAATGGACGGAAGTTATTTAAGCACATTTCTCACATTCTTAAATTCAAAATCACTCAGCTCAAAATATATTATATTGGGTGTCTTGTCCGACCTCTTGTGAAAAAAAATTAATAAATAACACGATATTTCATGACTCTAGCCACTAGATAGCCACTATGGTTCCAGAAAATGCTCCAGAGCTACAGAAAAATGGAGCGCAATTGGAAGAAAACAAAACTAGAGGTATTTTGCATTTCATGGAAAGAGAGCACGATTGTGTACAGAGAGGCCTTAAAAGCTGCAAAATCTGCTTATTTTTCAACCCTATTAGAAGAAAATAAACAAAACCCTAGGTATTTATTTGAAACAGTGGCTAAATTAACTAAAATAAAGCTTCAATCCCAGACGTTTCCAAGCAACACAGCAGTAGTGACTTTATGCACTTCTTTACTTACAAGATTGATAATATCAGGAAGAAATTTATAACTATGCAACAGTCTACAACAGAATCACATCAGGCAGTGCAGTGTAGTCTCATTTAGGAAAATTTTGATTCATTCATTGCTACAGGAGAGGAGTAATTTTCCTATGTATGTATTTTAACATGTATGCTAGACCTATACCGACTAAGTTATTGAAAGAGATGCTTCCAGAGGTCAACACTGCATTGGCTCCCTATTAAACATCGTATACATTTTAAAATATTCCTGATTACTTATAAAGCACTAAATGGTTTAGCTCCAAGGTACTTGAGTGAGCTCTTAACGCATTATCAGACGTCTACTGTGATCTCAAAACTCCGGCCAATTTATAATACCTAGAACATCAAAATCGACTGCTGGCGGTAGATCCTTTTCCTAGCACCAAAACTTTGGAACAGTCTTCCTACCATTGTCGGGAAGCAGACACACTCTGTCAGTTTAAATCTAGATTAAAAACACTTTTCTTCAACCTGGAATACACAAAGAACATCATACATTCCTATAATTCAAATCATTTAAATGATTATTAGAATGCATAAATTAGGTCAGCCGGAACCGTTGCAGTTTTTTTCCATGGCCAAAAAAAAGCATTTTCTACATGTAGCAAAAACTGCAATAGGCTATTACTTCTAAAAAACTGCAGTCATTTTTTGCAGAATAATCCTCTCTAGATTTCTTGTTTTGTTCATTCTAGATTCATAGAATCTTTCACATACCAGAAGAGAAAAAAAGACGACTAAAGTTCACAGACTCCTCCTCCTGTAAACACTGAGAAACTTCTTCCTTGTTCATAAAGAGATTCAACGACATCAACACGCAGGAATCACCTTTCTTTATAGCTTTCTTTATTGAATATGTTTTATATAAAACATTTTATGTAAATATATAACAGTTTAAGATTAAAGAAGCGTTTAATTATTTTATTTTCAAGGATAGCCCCTTGAGATGTACCGTCTCATTTCGAGGGGGTCCTTACAATAATGACAAACAAAACAAGATGATACAGAGTAAAATATTAAAGAAAATTCCAAACACTAAGTACAAAGACACACACACACAAACACACACTCACACACCACGCGCACTGCAACAATGCTCCCGAAACTAGCCCCCACCCCTCACCAGCCAATAATGCACAAATTATACACGAACAAGGTATGAGAAAAAAAGAAAAAAAAAGTTTTACAATAATAATACAATAAATAATACAAAAATACTAATACAATAGAATAATAAAGTAAATAAATAAATCCCTCTGCAAAAAACAGAAATAGACATTTGTACTTATAAGCATACAATACACTCCCTAATAAATGCATCTGCTTGCATGCACAAGTAAAGTATACAATCCATTTGTAAACAATTACACACATATACACAGTCCACTGGACAGTGAGTAGTATGAGACCTAAAACAGTTCAGAAACACGAGCAGAGTGTTTGAAAATGCGTAATTAAAGATGATTTAAAGATATAAAAAGAAGTGATCGATCTTATTGAGGAAGGATGGTTGTTCCAATCAGATGGAGCTTTGAATTTAAATGCTCGAAGACCAGTTTCTTTCTGATTCTAGGTGTAACTAGAAACAGTTGGTTCATGTGTCTTAGGTTGTATTGAGAGCTGAAAGGAATTAAAAGGTCTTTCAAATAGGATGGAAAATTATAAATGCATGTACTGTCTATAATGGTAGTGGGCTTTCATTTTGATCTTGCTATTTAAGCTAACTCTTGTTATTTTTTTATTTTTTCATCTCAAAAACAAATGTGTGTCTGTTTGTTTAGTTTTTTTTACTTTAAACATTTGTTAACAAGTATATGCATTATATTAAAAAAATCTAATATTTAAAAAAATGCAATTATGTGAAAGTTTCATCGTAAAAAGTTTCATTGGGTGTAAGGTGGTTTAATTAAAAACAAATGTACGGACCCTTTTAGCTGTGTATTATACAGTATGCCTTATACCAATTAAATACTGTAATGTCTGAAGACCGACAGACAAGAAAAGCTCAGTTTCTGAACTTTTAATCGGAATGCAATACAACTGCGTGTCTTTGGATCTCCCCGCATTAACACAACAGATGCACATGATGCCTAAGGGAATATCTGCCAATTCCACCAACTGTGTTAAACGTAGCCTACAGTTTGTATTATTTAAAATTACCTTTAATATTTAAAAAACGAAATTTTCAAATTCCAAAGCTTGTAGAGGTACCTTTTGACCAGACTGACTTACTACAGATGAAATTGTCCCTAATACCTTCATTATTTACAGTACACAATTATTTTCATAAAAAATTACAGTAATTCACCAAAAGGGTTTTTGGTGACTTACTACAGGTGAGATTTTGCATTATTTACGTCAGTCTGGTCATAGGAAGGTACTACAACCATGGACGTAGCCAGGTATGAGGTCTGAAAAATAATGGTGATATAATAAAGGTTGTGAAATAATTGCCTAATACAGTATTAACTCGACTTTTAGAAGGACACCGCACAGCATCAAGATCCTTTGTTAATGGTAATAAGTCTGAGATAAGATGTGTAGCTAAAGTAAACATTTCATAATTGACAGTGTGTTTTAAGATTAAATGTTAAAAGATCAACAAAAATAATCGGGCAGACTAATAAACGTTTGACTAATTTCACCATTTCGAATTGAAAATGGGCCTATATAATTTAAGTAACATCCATGTATGTAATAATTTTAGAAACTGTCAATGTGAGAGAACAAGAAACCTTAACGAAGCCGTCATTTTGAATCATATTGGGCATACGATTAATGAATGTGTATATTGTGAATGAATTTAATACAATTGTTAGCTTTCCTGGTAGCCTTCAGTAAATTAACTTGTAAGAAAATGATTCACAAAAATAAAAGTATCAGTTGACCCTGTTTACTTTCTAAACTGACATTGACGAAAACGAAATACTATCAGTCAAAACTGAGCTTCAGGAGGGGAAGAGACGGGGCAAGATGAGGAGACAGAGAGAAAAGAAAGACTGATGGAGATTAGGAGAAAGCAGGTTTTGACAATAATCAACTGCCCTGACATGGTTTTAAAGCTATTTCTTATCAATTGGTTTGTCCTTCAAAAGTCTTAAATTGACATATGTAGGTCCAAGAAATAAACATTTCCTAACTAGCTCACATTTGGGACCTCTGTGATTATAAAACCATGTCTAAAGCCTGAATTCTTTTTTTTTTACTGTACAAGTGAGATATTGGCAGAAGCTCATACCGTAAGTCAGCCTGCCTAGGCATTTACTATAACCTTGTAAATATCGTTCTTCGGAATAAATGATTGGACGTTTATATTTTTGGACTGTGAGTGGAATTTACAGACGGTCCCTTTAGCAGCCTAGGGGAATATGCAGCGAATATCAAAACTGAAACTAAAAGTAAAAGAGATTCAACGACACGCAGGTATCACCTTTCTTTACAGCTTTCTTCATTTAATATGTTTTATGTAAAACTTTAAGATTTAACAAGCGTTTAATTATAAATGCATGTATTGTCTATAATGGTAGTGGCTTTCATTTTGATCTTGCTATCTTTTCTTTTTTCGAAAACAAATAGTGTCTGTTTGTTTCATTTTTTTTTTTACTTTAAACATTTGTTATCGTATATAAAAAATCTAATATAAAAAAAAATGGGTGTAAGGCGGTTTTAATTAAAAACAAATGTATTCAGTTAAACATTAAATTATTGATTCGGCTTGCATTATGTTGCTTTTAGCTGTGTGTGATACAGTATATGGTTAAATATGTTCACACACTTCAGTTATTATTGAGAGTGACCACTGCATTTGATAGTCAAACTGCGGCGTCAAAGTTCAAGGGTCCACAGAATGTAGGCTATTAGCTATGTGTTGCTGAATAATGCAATTTATTAGTTAATTTTTAACCTAGATTAACTAAATATTTTTCCTTTCTGGTCATCTTTTATCTGTAATATTTCTTGCATTTATAAGTTGTTTATAAAAACAAACAAAGATGGGACATTTGAACGAGAACGTCATCATGGTAATTGATCTTTTTCTCTGCAGCAGCTGATCCGACTTCTCCCAGAAGCATGGAGAAAAAAACCACGAGTAAGTATCTATATGAAATAATGAACAGTTTGTTAATTTTTGTTTTTCTATAACAGGATGTGTGTTTATTTTGCACTGGACAGTAATCTAGATTTGGATCGCACTGACAGTAAGACAATTAAATGATTTGACAGCAACAAAAGTGTGATATAACACTAACTCTGACGTGATATGACACTTTGCAACACTGGTCATATTATTTTTGTGGTGCATGTTATTGTGTGTTTAAAATCTGGATATTTTTTTATTAATTTTTAGGTCTGCTACTGTTTGGAAACTCTGCATCAGTCCAGTATGCTGAAAACATTCTACTTGGAGAAGAGAAACCTTTTAAAACTGTAAAAACATCCCGGATCGTTCAGCAGCGTTACACAAGAGAGATGTATAACACAGTGTTAAAACAGAGAGAAGGCCTGAAAAACAGTAAATGACAAAGTGGTAAGAACAATGATTTGGTTTCCTGATGTTTAACATGTTGTTTATCCTGAAGTGTAACTTTAGCTTTGAATCATTTTAACAAGAATCATTTCAAAAAAAACACTTTTACAATATTGGCCATAGCAGTACTATTAAAACATCACCAGGTTCACTCTAAACCTAAGTTTTGGTCAAATTAAAAAATAATTTTAAGTAATCGGTTACATAAATTTAAAGTTATGAAATTCAAAGTTTAAGTAAGCAGAACTGACAGCTTTTTATTTTGTACTCTATTTTAATTGCTCTTAACTTAAAATATTTGACAGAGGTAACTCATATATCATGTAATCTTAATTTATATATTTTAGTAGTGGACTCTTGGTCAGATTAAACTAGCTAATTCAATCAATGTTAACGTGTTTATTGGTAACACAATGCTTTGATAGCATTAGCATATCAATTTCTGAATGAATACAGAAATATAGAACATTTAACATATTGGTTCTCAAACCAAGCCTGTGCTCTACTATTCATCCCCATGATGCTAACCCCAAAAAACCCAACATAACAGAAACTAAAATGACCATAAATTACCTTAGCAAAACATACATTAAGCAAATGATAAAATGTCACACATTAATCTTGCACAAAAAAAACATTTTAGCATTTATTCCCACTTTTGAGTGTCATGGCAAAGCATCCTTGGAAATAGAAATCCCAGAAAGAAACAAGTTGATAAAAATAAAAAAATAAAAAAATTAACAAAGTTAAATACCTAAATACTCATAAAATCAATTTGAAAACTAATGTTTAATTTAAGTTTGCCCTACTCAAACCAATTCATTATTTTGTACAGAGTTTACAGTCATGACCACTACAGAAGTCTTACTGTAGATGGTGCTTTTGTGTGAGGAAATAATGTACGAATTCCATACAATCTGAGGAATTGATTGTATAATTTGCTTTCATTAAAAAGGCATGCGTTTTATTTCTGCTTCCTTATAGCGATTGTATTTCAGAACTCAAGATCTAAAAAAAAAAAAGAATGGAAGACACTACAACATCAGAGACTCGACAAAAACATAGCGTGAGTGCACAGTTTTTATATTGGCTGGATTGATAAAACCAGCAACTACCCTATTTCATAACTTACCCTTTTGAAGGTTTCAAATCCCCGGAGTTAAATTAACACAGCTTGATGTTTATATTGGAAACACCAACAGAATGTTAAAAGTAACACAGAAGCAGTGTTCGAGTTCATGGCATTAGTGATGAACACCTGCTGTCAACAAGCAGAATCACTGAAGGAAAAGAGAAACAAGAACAGAAAAAAAACAGCCTTAGATGAAATCAACGAAATTAAAGACATTAAAATATCTGAAGATCTCTTTAGAGGAGGATTAAACAACTCCACAAGCAGCATTACCAGCTTCACTTATTACTAACCAGACTGACTTTATTTCTGTCAGACGTCTGCAGAAGCTCTTACTGAGAATTATCAAAGTTTTAGATGTTGTTTTATTGAAGTTGGGCTCTTGACTTGTTGATGTTTGTTTTTCTCTGGCTACTTTCTGCAACTGTGTTTATAAATCTCATTTGTTATCAGGAGATGCTGGTGGTGTATCGATGATGAGATAATCATGTAATTGCTTGCAATTCAAGATGCTTGCAATTCAATCAATCAAGGCAATTTAGGCATGGATCTGCCTTTTCCACTCTTGAAAATAAAGGTTTCAAATAGGGGTCATTGAAGAACCCTCTTGGTTCCCAAAAAAACTTTTAGTGAATCGTTCTAAAAAGATTTATCATTTATCACTTTATCAATTATCTCATTAACTCTAATGCCGGTTTCGCACCGCACGTTTGCAGAGCGTAAGCAGTGCATTTTTTTTTTGTGGCCATGTTCAGGCTTCAGATTAGAGCATTCACAACACACAGCAGTGCGTCGCAGGACCAGAGCAGAAGCGGCAGTCTATTTTGCCGCTCACGCTGAATTAAAGCCACAGTGCATTGTTTTTTATCAAAATGTATCTGATTAACATGAAAAATAACATATTTCGCCAAAAATCATGCAAGAGAGGTACACAAAGCCGTGGTTCAGCTGTCGTGACAAACGCTGCCAGTGTGAAAGCACACTCTGCATACGCACAGCTTCTGCGCCGCCTCCACACTGCTTGTGCGTCATGCAAACTATATTGCTATAGCCTACTGAAATGAGTAAAAATAGACTGAAATATGTTGAAATAAAATGTAAGCAACAAACTGCAAATTAACATTTATATGCTGATATATCATAAACATGATATGTTACAGACTAATATGAATGTTTAGACAAGATTTCATAAACAAGATTTCGGTCATATAAAGGTGACTTGACTAGTTTTGGATAGATTTAAAAACAAATTGTACTATAAAAAAAAAAAATAAGATACTGCCACATCAAATAAGCTTTTGTTCGCCAATTTCTGCTCATATGTTAAATATATAGTATGGGATGTTTTGTCAAAATAAAGTAGGTATATTGAATAATCAACTAAGATGTTATAGTGTTTGTTCCAATATTCAAACTAATGAATCCTTACCTTTGAAATACGTATGATAATATGTATACTTTTTACAAAGAAAGATTACACTTGAAATATTGTTCAAATTGTAATTGTTGTTGTAATTGTAACCTATTTGTAATTGGTTACAATTTCTAATTGTAAAATATACACTACAGTTCAAAAGTTTGGGGTCACTTTGAAATGTCCTTGTTTTTCATGAAAACATACATGAAATGAGTTTGAATAGGAAATATAGCAAAATGAATAGGAAATTTAGTCATTGACAAGGTTAGAAATAATGTTTTTAATTTAAATAATAATTGTGTCCTTCAAACTTTGCTTTCATCAAAGAATCTCCATTTGCAGCAATTACAGCCTTGCAGACTTTGACATTCTAGTTGTCAATTTGTTGAGGTAATCTGAAAAGATTTCACCCCATGCTTCCTGAAGCACCTCCCACAAGTTGGATTGGGCACTTCTTACGTACCATGAGGTCAAGTTGCTCCCACAACAGCTCAATAGGGTTGAGATCTGGTGACTGTGCTGGCCACTCCATTATAGACAGAATACCAGCTGACTGCTTCTTCCCTAAATAGTTCTTGCATAGTTTGGAGCGGTGCTTTGGGTCATTGTCCTGTTGTAGGAGAAAATTGGCTCAATAAAGCGCCATCCACAGGGTATGGCATGGCATTGCAAAATGGAATGATAGCCTTCCTTCTTCAAGATACCTTTTACCCTGGACAAATCTCCCACTTTAGCATCACCAAAGCATGACAGATGGCGTCAAGCACTCCTCCAGCATCTTTTTATTTTGTCTGCGTCTCACGAATGTTCTTCTTTGTAATCCGAACCCCTCAAACTTAGATTTGTCTGTCCATAACACTTTTTTCGGATCTTCCTCTGTCCAGTGTCTGTGTTATTTTGCCCATTAATTATTTCTTTTTATTGGCTAGTCTGACATATGGTTTTTCTTTGCAACTCTGCCTAGAAGGCCAGCATCCCAGAGTTGCCTCTTCACTGTTGCAACGAGTTACAGTTTAATATATGTTTTATATTTAGAATTAGAATGTTTTAGAATTGACTGTAGCGGTCACGGTGTGGGTTTTGTGTTTGTGTATCTTGTTCTTGTCTGTCATGTGACAAGTGACAAGTGGGGTAGCAGTGGCTAGGTGGTTCATGTAGGTTGTCTACAAACCGAAAGGTTGGTGGTTCAATCCCCGGTTCCACCTGACCAAGTGTCGAGGTGTCCGTGAGCAAGACACCTAACCCCAGCTGCTCCTGACGAGCTGGATGGCGCCTTGTATGGCTGACACAGCCGTCGGTGTACGAATGTGTGTATGAATGGGTGAATGAGAGGCAGATATGTAAAGCGCTTGGCCATTGGGTCTGTGAAAGCGCTATATAAATGCAGTCCATTTACCATTTACCATGTGTTCCCCTGTCCTTTCATGTTTCATCTGTTCCCTGTTTTATTGATTAGTCTCCATGTGTTTCTGATTAGCCACGCCCCCTTGTTATCTCGTTTAGCTTGTTTGCCTGTGTATTTATACCGATGTTCTTCAGTTGGTGTTTGTCGGTCGTTGATGTTGTTGCTTCAGTGTTCCTGTCCTGAGTTCCGTGCTCCTTTGTTTCACCTGTTATTTTATTAAATTAGCTGCATTTGGATTCTCTCTGCTTCGTCCTTGCTGCATCATTACAGAAAGACCGACCACATGAATCCAGCAGCACAGATTATGCGTCTCCGTCAAAGAGATCGGTCCCTAGGGGAGTATATTATGGACTTTATTAAGCTGGCACCTGTCTCATCTTTGATGAGGTGTGCCTGATGGTATTCTTCCGAGGAGGGCTATCCGAGCCACTCTACTCCTTTATGAGAAACATCAGAGAATCAGGGTCACAATAACTTAGAAACGCATCTAAAGGCTGCAAACGGGTACTTGCATTGGTTTTGGTTGCTAAACAAGTCCAGATGCAGGAGATTCTTGAGAGTCTTGATGATTTTGCAAGTAGTGTGCTGAAGCGTTTGTTTGGGTTCTTGGGTGGTCCTGTTGAATCCAAAGAAGTTAACTTGAAGATGAAGTTGCCGGAAGAAGACAGGAGGATGGTGTCTCAAAGAGATTGAGTAAAGATCTGAACTAATCAAACACTCTTAAAGGTCCTTTCAGTTCACACCTATTTGGTGAGGTGACCAATCAAAGATGACCGGAGAAAGTCTTTGTTCCATCTTATCGCCATTCGCATGTCCATACTGGCATTGAGAATTTGTGCAGTCTTTACACAAAAGTATGGTAAAAAAAAATATCATGATGCAATTTATCATAACATATTGTACACCATTGATTATAAAAATCAAAAGAGGATTATTTGATACCAAGAAAGGGGATTCGAAGACATTAAAACAGTGATACATACATCATCTTTGGATATCAACTTTGGAAGTTACACTAACATAACAAAAGAATCATAACTAGTCATAACTAATATAACATAGGAGCATTCATAAAACACAGGAGAAATACTATAAACATTTGAGAAAGTTTGTGGGTATGAATGGAGTAAGTGTCCTTGTGTATTGGAAGTTTATCTCTATAGTCTTTGGCTAGTGTCTCCTGTGCTGTCTTTTGAGGCTCGTAGACACTGTCTCTTGCTGAGATCATTCAGTGGAGCCGAGATGATAACGGCCTCTGAAGAGAGCTGGTTTTAGGACTGATGACAAAAGGGGAGAGGGGGAAGGTTTTCTGAGGACTAGCGCATTTTGATTAAGGCCATTCATTACACTGTTGACGTTGAGACTGGTGTTTTGCGGGTACTATTTAATGAAGCTGCCAGTTGAGGACCTGTGAGGCGTCCGTTTCTCAAACTAGACACTCTAATGTATTTGTCCTTTTTCTCAGTTGTGCACCGGGCCTCCCACTCCTCTTTCTAGTCTGGTTACAGACAGTTTGCGCTGTTCTGTGAAGGGAGTAGTACACAGCGTTGTACGAGATCTCATCTTCTTGCAATTTCTCGCATGGAATAGCCTTCATTTCTCAGCAAGAATAGACTGACGAATTTCAGAAGAAAGTTCTTTGTTTCTGGCCATTTTGAACCTGTAATAGAACCCACAATTGCTGATGGTCCAGATACTCAACTAGTGTAAAGAAGGCCAGTTTTATTGCTTCTTTAATCAGCACAACAGTTTTCAGCTGTGCTAACATAATTGCAAAAGGGTTTTCTAATGATCAATTAGCTTTTTAAAATGATAAACTTGGATTAGCAAACACAACGTGTCATTGCAACACAGGACTGATGGTTTCTGATAATGGGCCTCTGTACGCCTATATAGATATTCCATTACAAGTTAGCCGTTTCAAGCTACAATAGTCATTTACAACATTAACAATGTCTACACTGTATTTCTGGTTAATTTGATGTTATTTTAATGGACAAAAAAATTGCTTTTCTTGTGAAAACAAGGACATTTCTAAGTGAACCCAAACTTTTGAACGGTAGTGTATATATATATATCATTTATTTTGTCCTCGCATTCTTTGGTACCCAGTGACACACCTGTGTGAAAGGCTCATTATGCGGCTCATTATGCAGGTCATTGTCTTCTCAGGTGTGAATCACGACCCCACGCATATTGCCTTTCCAAACAAAAAGTGTCTTACAAAATTTAAATCAATGTATTGTTTTATGTGAATGATTAGGCAGGATGATTTTCAGATCATTTTGGAGCAAAAACTCTAGGCGACAACATCCATTAGTTAAAAGTCTTGTGGATACATGTTTAGTATGCGTTTTGTGGCCTTATTTCAGAAACTTTAAGTTATAGTTTTTTCAATAACCATAAATAAACAATATTCTCTCAAAAATACAAACATGTATGTTGCTCACATATTATGGTAGCCCTGTTTATGCTAAATAGTGTAATGACAACTTTGCCATTAATATGTTTATAAGCAACTGAAAAAAGAACAAATGTCAGGGCATGTCAAAACATCTCAAGGACCCCAAAAACACCTTTGGCCCCAGAGGGTTAAAAAGAATGGATTCTATCGTTTAAGCAATTGAGGAAAAACTATAAGACTACTGAACAAGTAAACTGACAGTGAATTTTGGGACATTTAACTTTTTAGTACAAAACTAAGTAAACATTCTCACAAAATCTAATGGTCAGACTAGAATGCTTGTATTGTTCAGTTCTTTAAAATGACTAATCAACATAGATGTTGTTTATTTATTTAACAGGGAAAAAACAAATATTTGGAAACAAGAGTCAGACCAGATCAATGCCTGCATCAGGAAGATACAAAAAAAATGTATCTATTTCACAGACTTCATCTTGAAGGCAGACATCACAATAAACTGAGAGCTGCAGATGTTCTTCGATTAACATCTGCAAATTCATTACAGTCCCCTGAGTCTTGTGCTGAAGAGGAGCTGATTCAGACTTTCATTCAAAAACTACTGATGATGAACTACAGAGCAAGATACATTAAAACTAAAGAAATCAATAAGAAAGGTCACAATGAACAAGGCAGCGATGATTCATTAAGACAAGAGGTGGATTCTGAGGATTTTTTTTCAAATATAAGGTCAGTGTCTAATGAAGAAACGTGTAAATCTGAGCAAATACACCCGATGGATGTTCAGATGGCGGTGTTTCATTGTGCTGATGGTTTCCTGAAGCAGCTGATGGTCACTAAACTGTCCCAGTGTCAGTACGCTCTGCCTATGCTTGTTCCTGATCCATTCACACAACAGATTGAGTTTCCTCTCTGGACATTCAGACAAATCAACAAGAGCTGGAAAATGAAAAACACCAACAATGAGATCATCAGTCAAACCCAGCCGATCTACAAAACAGAAACTCCAATGGTGTCCTTCTTCAGGTTTGGCTCTGTGTCTTCATCCAAATCTCAGCTGATGAACAGTATGATTAATGAGAAACACAACACGTTCTTCCACAGGAACTGCCCAGGCAGCAGCAGAACCAGAGTCCTGATGGATGGAGTGGTGGAGATCCTGGTTCTGCCCTTCTGGATCACATGATGATAAATACACTGACTGTGTTGGGTTCTGTAATCTACACGGTGATGCAGGAGATCATGGAAACAGCTGGAGATCCTCACTGAAATGGCCTCAGTCAATGTTGTTTTTCTACCACGACTGGACAGGCATGCCAAAAGTGCAGAAATAATCCAAAAACTGTACAAGGGCCGAAAGCCATTCATTTCTTCTTACAGAAGATGAATTTGCAGTAAATGAGATGAAAAAAGGGAAATTCAAAATAGGTTTGAAAGACAGAAATCAGTCAGAAGTAGCTGAAGACCTCAGAAGAGCTATACATGATTGTCTCTTAAAATCAACTTCCACTTTCAGACTTGAAGATTTGTCCAAAAACTCAGACATCAGAGTAGATGAGGAAGATGATGAAGACTGCAGGAGAGGAAGAGAAGCAGCACAACAGATGATGAGTTTACTGGAGAATAAAGATTTGACAGAAATCAAGGAATCATTTCTGCCTCATCAGGGGAAACTGTGGCATCAGTGGAGTCAGAAGAACAAAGAACTACATCGACCTCGAGCAACTGAGACAGAAATGGACATCCGTAAAAAGAAAACAGAGATGAAGTATATCCGAGAACAGCAGCATGAATCTGATATCAGTGAGTTTATGAAGTTCTTCATTAAGGAAATGAAGTCAGATGCTGGAGGTAAGATGCATTTCATTAAATGGCTAGGAATACGCCTGGATGAATATATCTCAGCTGACCTTTCTGATCTACATCATAAGTGTAATGAAAAATGGTCAGCAGTCTTAAAAATGAAAGAGAATCATGATGAATCTGAACAACTGACATCTGAGCAGATCAAAGCTGATCAAACTGACCTTGAGGAATATCTGAGAAACTTCAAGCTGCAGTGTTTGGTTTGGAGCACGTCATGAGGGAGATCGGTCAGATCTATGAATCATGTTCATCTGTGAAGAAGAACAAGAAAGACCTGAAGTTTCACTTCTTTTCTCCCGAGTCTTGCAGCAGAGTGATGATCTCTGGATTCCCACTGGAGCTGATGGATGGAGATGCTGCTCATGTTCCTGTGATCTGGATCTCTGCTGTTCTAGATAAACTCATCCAGAAACTGGGAGACCATAGAGTCTTTGTGCTTTCAGTTTTAGGGATTCGAGCTCTGGGAAATCCACCATGCTGAATGCCATGTTTGGACTCCAGTTTGCCGTCAGTGCTGGCAGGTGCAGAGGAGCTTTCATGCAGCTGGTCAAAGTCTCAGACGAGATGAAAACACAGATGAACTTTGACTATATTCTGGTTGTTGATACTGAGGGTCTCCGTGCTCTAGAACTGGCTGGAAGATCAACAAGACATCATGACAATGAATTGGCCACATTTGTTGTTGGTCTTGCTCATTTAACCGTGATCAATATCTTTGGAGAAAACCCATCTGAGATGCAGGACATTCTTCAGATTGTTGTTCAGGCCTTCCTGAGGATGAAGATGGTCAGATTGAATCCCAGCTGTGTGTTTGTGCATCAGAACGTCTCAGACATCACAGCTAAAGAGAAAAACATCGAGGGAAGGAGACGACTGCAGCAGACACTAGATGAGATGACAAAACTTGCTGCTGAAGAGGAAGACTATGATGCAGAATGTTTCAGTGATGTCATTGACTTTGATGTTCAGAATGATGTGAAGTATTTTGCTCAGCTCTGGGAGGGAAGCCCACCGATGGCACCACCAAACCCAAACTACTGCGAGAATATCAAGAACTAAAGAAAACTATTATGTCTCATGCCTCAAAATCACATGGAATGATGCAAATAGACTTAAAATATCGTATTAAAGATCTTTGGGAGGCTTTACTGAAGGAACGATTTGTCTTCAGCTTCAGAAATTCTCTGGAGATTTCCACCTACAGGAAACTGGAGACCGAATACAGCAAGTGGTCCTGGAGACTTCACAGTGCCATGATGGAAGCTGAGAACAAACTACACATCCACATAGAAAATAAACCATTCACGAGGTTGAGGAAACTGATCTTCAAAGAGAACTGAAGACGACAAGTGAAGAAGTGGAGAAATCGATGACAGAATTCTTTGAGAAAGACACAGATGCAGATATACTGATTCAATGGAAATCATCATTTGAAATCAAAATCAAAGATGTTCAAGAAAAACATTGTGAGAGAAACAAAGAGGAAATTAAAAGATATTCTTCAGCAGCGAGACTGAAAAAAAAGATTGATGCTCAAAAGACACATCATAAAAACACTCTCTATGAAAAGAGCAAAGAACTTGCCTTAAAACTCAAAGACAAAGCAAATGATGAAGAAACACTGAAGAAAGAGTTTCAATTGTTTTGGGAACCGAGTGTAAATAGGATTGTCTCAGACGCTCCTCCAATCAAAGACATTGACATAAAGAGATGTGAGAGAGATCCTCAGTGACATCTATGAAAGTGCTCCTGTAGACCACATTAAAGAGAACAGTGAGTACACCAAGATTTTCACTCTGTCGAGTTATTGTAAATATGTTATTTTCAAAAGTCCACAAAAAAGGGGGTTAGAGAGGCTGTAAAGGATGCTTACAGAAAAGTTAAAAAAACACTTGGATACAGTCGAACTCTGTCTCCAGAGAAGGAAGCTGAAATCAAGTCATTAATCACAGATGTTGAACAGCAGACAGACAGAATGATTCAGTCATTTAACATTTCAAAGATGGGCTACAACATCAGCTGCATTCAACAAATCATAGGTTACATCAAGAATAGAGTAACAGAACATCAGAAAGGAGTGAAATATGAGTTCAAGAAAGAATTCTTTATTGATTTGGTTTTTTCCATCTGTAAGAGAGCAAACAAGATGATCAATGACCAACACAGACTGTTTAAGGAAGCCAATGATCCTGCAATATATGTTGAGAAGAAGAGAGAAGAGTACTATAGTATTTTCCAGAAATACTGTCATGAAGCAACATCAGCTCCTATTTTTGGTAAGATCATTTGTCAGAAACTTAAAGAGCCTATTGAGCAGAGTGTCTACAAGAAGACTGCCAGAGATCTCACATATGAATTGATGAAAAACTGTCATCACTGAATGGAAACAGATCAAAACGGGAGAAACTCATCCTGAAGACACTGGCAGAAGAGGAGGATTTTGTCAAATACATGGATTACATTAATTATCCCAGCCATTACTTAAAGTGTTTCATCAGAGATGAAGTCAGACGGTACATCACAGATAAGTTCAGTGTCAGTGTTTTAACAAGATGAAGAAGAACATTAATAACCTGCAGCGGAAGATCATGAAAGCAGCACATGCATCTACTGAACATGTTCAAGCGAACGGAGATGTTGGTTTGTGGTTGAAGAGTTTCACAAAGCGGCTCTCAGGTGAGCTGATCTTCTCTGAAAAAGACCTCAGTGGAGTGAAATATGATGATGTTGATGATTTTAACCTCCTAGAAGATGTGATAAGAAAAGGCTTCCTGCTGTAATGTCTGACATAAGCAGCAGATTCAACACAAAGACATTTCCAGAAAATTTGGACTATAAGTTAAGGCCAGATGAGCTTCTGATTGATCACTTTGTCAGTGCTGTTGGGTTCAGTGTCCGTTCTGTAGAGCCGTCTGCACTAACAACATAGAAAACCATCATGGAGATCACAGTGTTGCTTTCCATCGTAGTATTGGTCTGAATGGAATATATTACCATGATACATCTAACTTGTGTACACATATCTGCACATCAGCAGAAGCAAACAGCACTCTATATTTTCATCCCAATGACTCAGATAATACAGTCCGTATAGAGATTACAGAACAGCAGGAGGTCTATGCAGACTGGAGTATACCCCTGATCTCTCTGAGCAGCCCTACTGGAAGTGGTTTGTCTGCAGATTCCAGAAAGATCTGGAAAAATACTACAATAAAACTTTGAGGGGGAAGGAGAGATTCCAGATGAATGGAGAAAATACTCAAAACAAGAAGCTATTGAGAGTTTGGATCAATACATGTAAATCGAACAAGTAAAATAAGTTTTCCTATGGTGAAATGAGTATCTGTTCGTCACGTCAGTGAGTCTGAAATCATATAAACCTCAGTTCACAGAATATCTATATAAAAGTATATTCCTCACATCAGTATCTGTGAAGCGATCTCTGTTTAAATGCTCTGTTTTTTCAGTATCTTCTTATTTTTGTTAGATTTCATGTTATTTTACATTTAGGTTAGTATTTTATTTACCAAAGTTAATTGTTTAAATTAAGTTCTTCTAGACTAAGACTAAAGTCAATGAAGCAAAGGGTACTTTGGGCTCGGCTCAAAGATTATGTGAAATTGTGATTTAAGATTATTTAAATATGTTTAACACTAGGCCACTTTTTAATACAGCTATCACTAGGTAGTGGCAATGGAGGGGGGTGCGAAGGTTTCAAATGAATGAATATGCAATATAATGTGTATCTTAACCAAAAATCAATATGCTGTCATTTTTATTTTAGATAGATTTAAAATGATTAAAATGGTTTACTAATTACTTAAAAGTTAATTTTTAAAACCTGCTTAACAAAACACAATACAAATACATATTTTTTTGTATAAAAAACACAAATATATATCCAATGGCCTTCCTAAAAAGACCATAAGACAGTTGCAGCTCATACAGAAACAGAACATATGAACACACACACCAGTCCTCAGGTCTTTACACTGGCTCCCAGTTACATTTATTGATTTTAAAGTATTATTACCGGTATATAAATCATTTAATGGCCTAGGACCTCAATACATTGCAGATATGCTCACTGAATATAAACCCAACAGATCACTCAGATCACTATTGAATTACCATTGTGTATGAAATGAAACTTGCCTTGCCTTACTTTCAGTTTTATCCATTAAACTCCAAATGTTTATCGTTGTGTCTTGCCCATCTAACTTTCTATGGGATTAATATTTGTGCAAGTTTTTAATCTGTATGCATGCATATGTTTGTGATCAAGTACAAGAAGAAAAAAAATATAAACTTTTTTTTTATAAGAAATTTTATTGTACATACAAAAGAAAAGTGTACATTAAATCATTGAAGAGACTATCATAAAAGAGAAAACATTGTCTGCACTTTTATCTTTTACATATTCCCTACCAACATATAACTAAACGAGGAAAGAAAAAAGAAAAAGAACCACAGCAACAAAGTAACCACCACCCCCAAACCCCTCCCCCCACCCACCCACCAAAGAGGATTAGAAAATATCGGCAGTCTCTACACGTGATTATACTTTATATATATAAATAAAAAAATAAAAATCTTGCACACCCATGATATATTTAGTCATAATCTAGTGAGGATACAGAGTCGTAAAGATTTAAAATAGGGTTCCATGTTTTATAAAATTTATCAGTTGAGCCCCGAGTCGAATATTTCAATTTTTCAAGTGAAAGGAATGACATCAGGTCCTTTAACCAAGAGGTAGTTGGAGGGGGGGTTGGACACTTCCAATGCAACCAAATGCACCGTCTAGCAATAAGAGAAGCAAACGCTTCTACGACCCCTACGGTGGTCGAGAGAGCTCAACGTGCTGCAAGCTAAAGAAGACGCAAGCAATTAGAAGAAAAAAACACCCGCAAATTAAGAACACATCTTCATCAGTTTCACAACACACGTGTGCTCCAAATACTCACAACACAACCAAATACAGAAACGCTCTGCAAATACTCACAACACAACCAAATACAGAAACGCTCTGCAAATACTCACAACACAACCAAATACAGAAACGCTCTGCAAATACTCACAACACAACCAAATACAGAAACGCTCTGCAAATACTCACAACACAACCAAATACAGAAACGCTCTGCAAATACTCACAACACAACCAAATACAGAAACGCTCTGCAAATACTCACAACACAACCAAATACAGAAACCCTCTGCAAAAGCTCACAACACAACCAAATACAGAAACACTCTGCAAAAGCTCACAACACAACCAAATACAGAAACACCCAGCAAATACTCACAACACAACCAAATACAGAAACGCTCTGCAAATACTCACAACACAACCAAATACAGAAACCCTCTGCAAAAGCTCACAACACAACCAAATACAGAAACCCTCTGCAAAAGCTCACAACACAACCAAATACAGAAATGCTCTGCAAATACTCACAACACAACCAAATACAGAAACGCTCTGCAAAAGCTCACAACACAACCAAATACAGAAACACTCTGCAAAAGCTCACAACTCAACCAAATACAGAAACACTCTGCAAAAGCTCACAACACAACCAAATACAGAAACGCTCTGCAAAAGCTCACAACACAACCAAATACAGAAACGCTCTGTAAATACTCACAACACAACCAAAATACAGAAACACTCTGCAAAAGCTCACAACACAACCAAATACAGAAACGCTCTGCAAATACTCACAACACAACCAAATACAGAAACGCTTGCAAAAGCTCACAACACAACCAAATACAGAAACGCTTGCAAAAGCTCACAACACAACCAAATACAGAAACGCTCTGCAAATACTCACAACACAACAAATACAGAAACGCTCTGCAAATACTCACAACACAACCAAATACAGAAACGCTCTGCAAAAGCTCACAACACAACCAAATACAGAAACGCGCTGCAAATAGCTCACAACACAACCAAATACAGAAACGCTCTGCAAAAGCTCACAACACAACCAAATACAGAAACACACTGCAAAAGCTCACAACACAACCAAATACAGAAACGCTCTCCAAATACTCACAACACAACCAAATACAGAAACGCTCTGCAAAAGCTCACAACACAACCAAATACAGAAACGCTCTGTAAAAGCTCACAACACAACCAAATACAGAAACACCCTGCAAATACTCACAACACAACCAAATACAGAAACGCTCTGCAAAAGCTCACAACACAACCAAATACAGAAACGCTCTGCAAAAGCTCACAACACAACCAAATACAGAAACGCTCTGCAAATACTCACTACACAACCAAATACAGAAACCCTCTGCAAAAGCTCACAACACAACCAAATACAGAAACGCTCTGCAAATACTCACAACACAACCAAATACAGAAACGCTCTGCAAATACTCACAACACAACCAAATACAGAAACGCTCTGCAAATACTCACAACACAACCAAATACAGAAACCCTCTGCAAAAGCTCACAACACAACCAAATACAGAAACGCTCTGCAAAAGCTCACAACACAACCAAATACAGAAACGCTCTGCAAAAGCTCACAACACAACCAAATACAGAAACGCTCTGCAAAAGCTCACAACACAACCAAATACAGAAACGCTCTGCAAAAGCTCACAACACAACCAAATACAGAAACGCTCTGCAAATACTCACAACACAACCAAATACAGAAACGCTCTGCAAAAGCTCACAACACAACCAAATACAGAAACGCTCTGCAAATACTCACAACACAACCAAATACAGAAACCCTCTGCAAAAGCTCACAACACAACCAAATACAGAAACACCCTGCAAGTAACACAGACCACAACGGAAATGTTTCCGGGGAACCAAATAATACGTTTTAATACGTTTTGGGAGTTTATTTTTAGTCCATCTCTGCAAAACGGAAAACTTAAAATTAACTCTCAAAACGTACTGTCAGATTCTGGAAGATGAACTCTTCAAATAGTGGTAGAAGAGGATGAGGTGCTGGTCCTTCAAGAGTCTCTCTCAATCTGTCTGTCTATAAAGCCTATAAATAAACAGTCTTCATGTATTTCACAGCACTTCAGCTTGTGATTCTTATTAAGAGGGGGTTCATTTGTAGGATTCTTCACCTAACCTGAGTCTCTGAGATCCTGACCCCTTGCTCTTCTGGAGACTCCAGGTCGGTTGCAGTTCTGGAAAATGGTGGCGCTGAAGACTAAAGGGTTCCTGATGGTTTCACACTTAATTCTTCACCTTAATTCTTAATTCTTTTGCAGTTAACGTGCGTATTTTCTTCTCCCCCTGTTTTTGTCTGACCCTGCTGACCCAATGTGCATTTCACTGTCCAATGGTCATGCCTCAACTGCAATCTCTAGTATTGCATTAGTGTTGCATCCTTCTCAAGGGCATTTCATAATGTTTGACTTTTCAGTCTTAGTTAAATCTCTTTTTTGGCTTGTTTTATCTGTAAAAGAAAACATGCCTAATAATTCTGCATACCTGAATTAAAGGCATTTTTCATTTCCAGCCTTCATGAACAGTTATATATCATTTATAAATGATTAAATAAAAGCTAATAGTAGTTATTAATGTAAATATGGTTTGGAATTGGCAAATTGTGTCTGGGAATAAAAAATTATCAGAAAATCAACGTGCCTAATCATTCTGCACACACTGTATATATATGATTATACCCATAATCCATTACACATGAGCACTTATAGATTAACAAATAATATTAAGCTTTTAATTTAGATTAATAGAAATATCAGTAATTCTTTAGATTATACTTTTATATACCGCATACTTTGCTGTAAATTCTGCTGTCCTGCAGTGTTCAGCTCAAACCTCAATCGAAAATTTTAAAGTAATCCTAATCACCTTGATCACAAAATGATAACAAAATATTAGAAAACACTGAAGCAGTGCTGTAGTTGACGAGATAATTGAGTAATGATTAACGTTGAAGTTTTGCTGATATAAAATGTGATCATGTGATGGTGGCCCAATTCACTGATCTTATCCAAAGTGTAGATAACAGAGATTAGGATAATTGTGTTATTGATACAAGTTTCGCTGCGCTAATCCTGTGAAACGACAGCATGAGATCCAGCAGTGTCGTGAAAATTAAATATGCTGACGGTTTTGTAAAAAATATAAATAAATGATGGTCTGTTTCTCCCACAATCTCTTTCTGTAAAAGTGTTTTTATTCAAACACTATTGCAATAGCTGAAAGAAGTTATCATGGGGAAATCATGGCTGGACATTGGATTCTTCTACATAAACGAGGGTTTATTACATGGTTGATATGGATGGTGAAGTTTAACCCACCGGAAAGCTTTTGCTTTTGTGAGTGCAAAACAGCGTAAAAATTATATTAAATGATTTTTTTCTTTTTTTAATTTAGAAAATGTAAAAATGCAGTTTTCTGTGACGGTCGTGTTTAGATGTACGGGATAGATTATGCTGTTACAGTACAAAAATCATTATGGCTATATTAATAAAAATTATACTTTAGGTCACCTAAAATCATTACAGTAATCTTCTAAAAGATAAATAGAAGATACAAATGTATTAAAACTTTAAAGATTTAATTTAAACAATCTTTTAATTTAAAATAGCATATTTGTGACCCTGGACCACAAAACCAGTCTTACGTCGCACAGGTATAATTGTGGCAATAGCCAACAAAACACTGTATGGGTCAAAATTAAACATTTTTTCTTTTATGCCAAAAATCATTAGGATATTAAGTAAAGATCACGTTCCATGAAGATATTTAGTAAATTTCCTACCTTAAATAAATCAAAATTTTATTTTTGTATGTGGATGCAGCACCATTGCCAACAGAAATGGAAACCTTTAAAGGCGTTTTTCTCAATTTTTTTGCACCCACAGATTCCCGATTTCAAATACTCGTATCTCGGACAAATATTGTCCTATCCTAACAAACCGTACATCAATGGAAAGCTTATTTAATCAGTTTTCATGTGTAAAAAAAAAATGGACACATAAGACTGCTTTTGTGGTCCAGGGTCACATTTAAACTTTTGCGATTATGCTTTGAAATAAATTTACAGTACGAACAAAACTTTGGCTCTGAAAGGCGTTAGCAGACTAACATTACATGATGCTCAGAGGCTCATCTGCTCTGTCACCTATCCTGAAGCGAACATTATTGTAACGTATTTCTCTGAAGATGTGCTGGTGTTCGGAAGGACCTTATAAGCAGCCTATCAAGGGGCCGGCCTGAGGCGTCACAGACTCTAAATGTCTTCATTGTTGCTCTCTCACTAAAGATAGGTCTATGTGGCAAATTTCTTACAGATAAAACATTTTGAATTATTGAGCATTTCACACAATGTGAGATGACTTGTAAGACCCCCAAATTTCAAAGTTCTTTACATGCACCCTGATAAATAAAAAATATATATTCAGGTTTTTCCACAGACCATCAATGCAGAAAATTGTTTTTATTAATTCATTGAATTTAATTAAAAACATATTTTTATTTTTAAAAGATCTAATTTAAAATTTCAAGACTATACTTTAAAACAAATCTACCAATAGAAAAACATTCCCAATGTCACACACACACACACACACACACACACACACCTCTGAATCACTGACTGCCAAAACGCCGGGGTGAGAGAGAAACATTTTGGGATCTTTTCAACTTTAAACTTATTGCATCTTTGTAAACCATTTATACGTTGTATCGTCATCTATGCGATAGCAGCTGCTTCTTCAACTCGCTGAAAATGTAAGATGATTACAGTGTGAGTCAGAGGATCTGTGGTGAACGGAAAGACAAGGCCGCAGCCTGGCACAAGCTTGGGGTCTTTGGGGGACTTCTAGTTCAGCATCATCTTCACATCAGGACTTCTCAGGAAGGACCAAGAGTGTAAGAGAGCAAGAGCTAAAAAGGGCTAAGAGAGCTAATCTTGTGATCAGTGTTTTTAAAGCGTGAAGATGTCACACCCTCTGGAGGTGCGTGAGCCAATAAGAAGCTTTCCCTTTGGAGGGAGATTTTTACGATCCTTTGTGTTCTAGCAAGGCATTTGAATCTGTAATTTCATTGGGTGTTTAAGAAAAAGAATCTTCGAGATTCTTATAATACCCATGCGTCACAAAATTAGCAAAATATAATGTAAATTAACAAATGGGGTATGAAGATTGGAGTTTATAGAGGCCACACATATGATTTTGGTTACCCATAGTATGCAAAGTCTGAAACATGAACCCATTAGTTTACAAGAAAACATAGGCCAAACCACATAAAAGGAAAATCATGAGATGGAAAATTAGATACATGTTAATACATTTATCACATGGTTATATATATATCAGTCACATGACTGGCACAGAGACCTGGAGGGCAAAACATTGATAGAACTGCAGAACAGGCCTGTCAATCTGTTTCAAGCCATTCAGATCACCTCTCAAAAGAAGAAAAACTCAAATATTTTAACAGCCCTCCAAGTTGTAAAAATATAAATGAATGCTTCTTTCTTTATTACTTCTTTCTATATGCTTTCTTTATTGCCAACAGGAAAGCAGGACATTTTTCAAATTGAGTCACTTTCACATTGCATAAAACTAGTTTCTGTCTGTCTTGTCTGACAACAGCGGGCAAAAATTGAAGCTAGTTTCTAATAAATGACAAAGAATACAGCAGCTGACCATAAAAAGAACAACAATATATATGTATATATATACAGATGGAGTAAAATCATTCTTAATTAGTAATTACTTTCCATAAAACCTGAAAACAGCATGGAGTAACAAACGGAAACCTTTATATTTTGTGAATGAGACACTTGATCTAAATCCCACATTATAAGCTTTAATATCCTCTACAAATACATTTTCAATCCAAGTAAAAACCAAAAGTCAATTTTCTAAATGTGTGTTTTACGTTGTAAATGATGACAGTAGTTTCTCATGTTAATCGGCACACTGTCCTCTGGCGGTGAGACTGAAGAACTACAGCTACAGATATTACAGTAGTAGTTCTTATTTAAGTTTAAATTTGGGAAGTTAATGTTGGTCAGACATAACTTGCTCAGCTAACTCTCGCTTTCTTTTCACATATCGGGCCAGTGCAGCGACAGAAATGCAGACCTCCTCAGCTACCTTTCTTATTGACCTGCCCTCCTCTAGCATTTCAAGCCCTCTCTAAAAGCTGTGCTGCCAATCCCCCATCCGTGGTCTTAAATCTGAAACAGGACATCCTGGAACAGGAATAGCACAAACATAAAGTCCACACACAAACACACACACACACAGCCTCTGCATGTGCATTTTATTGTCTATGATTTAAAGGATATACAATCATAAAAAGGACAATTAGCTATTCATTGCGGAAAGGACATGGGGAAGTTTTATCTTACCTAGGAAGATAGTGGACGCAGAAAGTGGATGATGGGTGGAGCCTCTAAAAGTGTGGGTGGGCCAGAAAAATTTGCATCACTCCATGTTTTTCATCTGGCTTAATTTGGAAGAAAATGGACGGACAAGTTATTTAAGCACATTTCTCACATTCTTAAATTCAAAATCACTCAGCTCAAAATATATTATATTGGGTGTCTTGTCCGACCTCTTGTGAAAAAAAATTAATAAATAACACGATATTTCATGACTCTAGCCACTAGATAGCCACTATGGTTCCAGAAAATGCTCCAGAGCTACAGAAAAATGGAGCGCAATTGGAAGAAAACAAAACTAGAGGTATTTTGCATTTCATGGAAAGAGAGCACGATTGTGTACAGAGAGGCCTTAAAAGCTGCAAAATCTGCTTATTTTTCAACCCTATTAGAAGAAAATAAACAAAACCCTAGGTATTTATTTGAAACAGTGGCTAAATTAACTAAAATAAAGCTTCAATCCCAGACGTTTCCAAGCAACACAGCAGTAGTGACTTTATGCACTTCTTTACTTACAAGATTGATAATATCAGGAAGAAATTTATAACTATGCAACAGTCTACAACAGAATCACATCAGGCAGTGCAGTGTAGTCTCATTTAGGAAAATTTTGATTCATTCATTGCTACAGGAGAGGAGTAATTTTCCTATGTATGTATTTTAACATGTATGCTAGACCCTATACCGACTAAGTTATTGAAAGAGATGCTTCCAGAGGTCAACACTGCATTGGCTCCCTATTAAACATCGTATACATTTTAAAATATTCCTGATTACTTATAAAGCACTAAATGGTTTAGCTCCAAGGTACTTGAGTGAGCTCTTAACGCATTATAGTCCTTCACGTCTACTGTGATCTCAAAACTCCGGCCAATTTATAATACCTAGAACATCAAAATCGACTGCTGGCGGTAGATCCTTTTCCTATTTAGCACCAAAACTTTGGAACAGTCTTCCTACCATTGTCCGGGAAGCAGACACACTCTGTCAGTTTAAATCTAGATTAAAAACACTTTTCTTCAACCTGGAATACACAAAGAACATCATACATTCCTATAATTCAAATCATTTAAATGATTATTAGAATGCATAAATTAGGTCAGCCGGAACCGTTGCAGTTTTTTTCCATGGCCAAAAAAAAGCATTTTCTACATGTAGCAAAAACTGCAATAGGCTATTACTTCTAAAAAACTGCAGTCATTTTTTGCAGAATAATCCTCTGTAGATTTCTTGTTTTGTTCATTCTAGATTCATAGAATCTTTCACATACCAGAAGAGAAAAAAAGACGACTAAAGTTCACAGACTCCTCCCTCCTGTAAACACTGAGAAACTTCTTCCTTGTTCATAAAGAGATTCAACGACATCAACACGCAGGAATCACCTTTCTTTATAGCTTTCTTTATTGAATATGTTTTATATAAAACATTTTATGTAAATATATAACAGTTTAAGATTAAAGAAGCGTTTAATTATTTTATTTTCAAGGATAGCCCCTTGAGATGTACCGTCTCATTTTCGAGGGGGTCCTTACAATAATGACAAACAAAACAAGATGATACAGAGTAAAATATTAAAGAAAATTCCAAACACATAAGTACAAAGACACACACACACAAACACACACTCACACACCCACGCGCACTGCAACAATGCTCCCCGAAACTAGCCCCCCACCCCCTCACCAGCCAATAATGCACAAATTATACACGAACAAGGTATGAGAAAAAAAGAAAAAAAAAGTTTTACAATAATAATACAATAAATAATACAAAAATACTAATACAATATAATAATAAAGTAAATAAATAAATCCCTCTGCAAAAAACAGAAATAGACATTTGTACTTATAAGCATACAATACACTCCCTAATAAATGCATCTGCTTGCATGCACAAGTAAAGTATACAATCCATATTTGTAAACAATTACACACATATACACAGTCCACTGGACAGTGAGTAGTATGAGACCTAAAACAGTTCAGAAACACGAGCAGAGTGTTTGAAAATGCGTAATTAAAGATGATTTAAAGATATAAAAAGAAGTGATCGATCTTATTGAGGAAGGATGGTTGTTCCAATCAGATGGAGCTTTGAATTTAAATGCTCGAAGACCAGTTTCTTTTCTGATTCTAGGTGTAACTAGAAACAGTTGGTTCATGTGTCTTAGGTTGTATTGAGAGCTGAAAGGAATTAAAAGGTCTTTCAAATAGGATGGAAAATTATAAATGCATGTACTGTCTATAATGGTAGTGGGCTTTCATTTTGATCTTGCTATTTAAGCTAACTCTTGTTATTTTTTATTTTTTCATCTCAAAAACAAATGTGTGTCTGTTTGTTTAGTTTTTTTTACTTTAAACATTTGTTAACAAGTATATGCATTATATTAAAAAAATCTAATATTTAAAAAAATGCAATTATGTGAAAGTTTCATCGTAAAAAGTTTCATTGGGTGTAAGGTGGTTTAATTAAAAGCAAATGTACGGACCCTTTTAGCTGTGTATTATACAGTATGTCCTTATACCAATTAAATACTGTAATGTCTGAAGACCGACAGACAAGAAAAGCTCAGTTTCTGAACTTTTAATCGGAATGCAATACAACTGCGTGTCTTTGGATCTCCCCGCATTAACACAACAGATGCACATGATGCCTAAGGGAATATCTGCCAATTCCACCAACTGTGTTAAACGTAGCCTACAGTTTGTATTATTTAAAATTACCTTTAATATTTAAAAAACGAAATTTTCAAATTCCAAAGCTTGTAGAGGGTACCTTTTGACCAGACTGACTTACTACAGATGAAATTGTCCCTAATACCTCCCTTCATCTATTTACAGTACACAATTATTTTCATAAAAAATTACAGTAATTCACCAAAAGGGTTTTTGGTGACTTACTACAGGTGAGATTTTGCATTATTTACGTCAGTCTGGTCACTAGGAAGGTACTACAACCATGGACGTAGCCAGGTATGAGGTCTGAAAAATAATGGTGTATATAATAAAGGTTGTGAAATAATTGCCTAATACAGTATTAACTCGACTTTTAGAAGGACACCGCACAGCATCAAGATCCTTTGTTAATGGTAATAAAGTCTGAGATAAGATGCATGTAGCTAAAGTAAACATTTCATAATTGACAGTGTGTTTTAAGATATAAATGTTAAAAGATCAACAAAAATAATCGGGCAGACTAATAAACGTTTGACTAATTTCACCATTTCGAATTGAAAATGGGCCTATATAATTTAAGTAACATCCATGTATGTAATAATTTTAGAAACTGTCAATGTGAGAGAACAAGAAACCTTAACGAAGCCGTCATTTTGAATCATATTGGGCATACGATTAATAATGAATGTGTATATTGTGAATGAATTTAATACAATTTGTTAGCTTTCCTGGTAGCCTTCAGTAAATTAACTTGTAAGAAAATGATTCACAAAACATAAAAGTATCAGTTGACCCTGTTTACTTTCTAAACTGACATTGACGAAAACGAAAATACTATCAGTCAAAACTGAGCTTCAGGAGGGGAAGAGACGGGGCAAGATGAGGAGACAGAGAGAAAAAGAAAGACTGATGGAGATTAGGAGAAAGCAGGTTTTGACAATAATCAACTGCCCTGACATGGTTTTAAAGCTATTTCTTATCAATTGGTTTGTCCTTCAAAAGTCTTAAATTGCACATATGTAGGTCCAAGAAATAAACATTTCCTAACTAGCTCACATTTGGGACCTCTGTGATTATAAAACCATGTCTAAAGCCCTGAATTCTTTTTTTTTTACTGTACAAGTGAGATATTGGCAGAAGCTCATACCGTAAGTCAGCCTGCCTAGGCATTTACTATAACCTTGTAAATATCGTTCTTCGGAATAAATGATTGGACGTTTATATTTTTGGACTGTGAGTGGAATTTACAGACGGTCCCTTTAGCAGCCTAGGGGAATATGCAGCGAATATCAAAACTGAAACTAAAAGTAAAAGAGATTCAACGACACGCAGGTATCACCTTTCTTTACAGCTTTCTTCATTTAATATGTTTTATGTAAAACACTTTAAGATTTAACAAGCGTTTAATTATAAATGCATGTATTGTCTATAATGGTAGTGGCTTTCATTTTGATCTTGCTATCTTTTCTTTTTTCAGCTCGAAAACAAATATGTGTCTGTTTGTTTCATTTTTTTTTTTACTTTAAACATTTGTTATCAAGTATATAAAAAATCTAATATAAAAAAAAATGGGTGTAAGGCGGTTTTAATTAAAAACAAATGTATTCAGTTAAACATTAAATTATTGATTCGGCTTGCATTATGTTGCTTTTAGCTGTGTGTGATACAGTATATGGTTAAATATGTTCACACACTTCAGTTATTATTGAGAGTGACCACTGCATTTGATAGTCAAACTGCGGCGTCAAAGTTTCAAGAGTCCACAGAATGTAGGCTATTAGCTATGTGTTGCTGAATAATGCAATTTATTAGTTAATTTTTAACCTAGATTAACTAAATATTTTTCCTTTCTGGTCATCTTTTATCTGTAATATTTCTTGCATTTATAAGTTGTTTATAAAAACAAACAAAGATGGGACATTTGAACGAGAACGTCATCATGGTAATTGATCTTTTTCTCTGCAGCAGCTGATCCGACTTCTCCCAGAAGCATGGAGAGAAAAAAAAACCACGAGTAAGTATCTATATGAAATAATGAACAGTTTGTTAATTTTTGTTTTTCTATAACAGGATGTGTGTTTATTTTGCACTGGACAGTAATCTAGATTTGGATCGCACTGACAGTAAGACAATTAAATGATTTGACAGCAACAAAAGTGTGATATAACACTAACTCTGACGTGATATGACACTTTGCAACACTGGTCATATTATTTTTTGTGGTGCATGTTATTGTGTGGTTTAAAATCTGGATATTTTTTTTTATTATATTTTTAGGTCTGCTACTGTTTGGAAACTCTGCATCAGTCCAGTAATGCTGAAAACATTCTACTTGGAGAAGAGAAACCTTTTAAAACTGTAAAAACATCCCGGATCGTTCAGCAGCGTTACACAAGAGAGATGTATAACACAGTGTTAAAACAGAGAGAAGGCCTGAAAAACAGTAAATGACAAAGTGGTAAGAACAATGATTTGGTTTCCTGATGTTTAACATGTTGTTTATCCTGAAGTGTAACTTTAGCTTTGAATCATTTTAACAAGAATCATTTCAACAAAAACACTTTTACAATATTGGCCATAGCAGTACTATTAAAACATCACCAGGTTCACTCTAAACCTAAAGTTTTGGTCAAATTAAAAAAATAATTTTAAGTAATCGGTTACATAAATTTAAAGTTATGAAATTCAAAGTTTAAGTAAGCAGAACTGACAGCTTTTTATTTTGTACTCTATTTTAATTGCTCTTAACTTAAAATATTTGACAGAGGTAACTCATATATCATGTAATCTTAATTTATATATTTTAGTAGTG
Source organism: Meda fulgida (assembly GCA_030578275.1). Classification (NCBI taxonomy): domain Eukaryota; kingdom Metazoa; phylum Chordata; class Actinopteri; order Cypriniformes; family Leuciscidae; genus Meda; species Meda fulgida. The sequence goes on from CM060618.1 coordinate 37,706,695, forward strand.
GACTCTTGGTCAGATTAAACTAGCTAATTCAATCAATGTTAACGTGTTTATTGGTAACACAATGCTTTGATAGCATTAGCATATCAATTTCTGAATGAATACAGAAATATAGAACATTTAACATATTGGTTCTCAAACCAAGCCTGTGCTCTACTATTCATCCCCATGATGCTAACCCCAAAAAACCCAACATAACAGAAACTAAAATGACCATAAATTACCTTAGCAAAACATACATTAAGCAAATGATAAAATGTCACACATTAATCTTGCACAAAAAAAACATTTTAGCATTTATTCCCACTTTTGAGTGTCATGGCAAAGCATCCTTGGAAATAGAAATCCCAGAAAGAAACAAGTTGATAAAAATAAAAAAAATAAAAAAATTAACAAAGTTAAATACCTAAATACTCATAAAATCAATTTGAAAACTAATGTTTAATTTAAGTTTGCCCTACTCAAACCAATTCATTATTTTGTACAGAGTTTACAGTCATGACCACTACAGAAGTCTTACTGTAGATGGTGCTTTTGTGTGAGGAAATAATGTACGAATTCCATACAATTCTGAGAGAATTGATTGTATAATTTGCTTTCATTAAAAAGGCATGCGTTTTATTTCTGCTTCCTTATAGCAGATTGTATTTCAGAACTCAAGATCAATAAAAAAAAAAAAGAATGGAAGACACTACAACATCAGAGACTCGACAAAAACATAGCGTGAGTGCACAGTTTTTATATTGGCTGGATTGATAAAACCAGCAACTACCCTATTTCATAACTTACCCTTTTGAAGGTTTCAAATCCCCGGAGTTAAATTAACACAGCTTGATGTTTATATTGGAAACACCAACAGAATGTTAAAAGTAACACAGAAGCAGTGTTCGAGTTCATGGCATTAGTGATGAACACCTGCTGTCAACAAGCAGAATCACTGAAGGAAAGAGAAACAAGAACAGAAAAAAAACAGCCTTAGATGAAATCAACAGAAATTAAAGACATTAAAATATCTGAAGATCTCTTTAGAGGAGGATTAAACAACTCCACAAGCAGCATTACCAGCTTCACTTATTACTAACCAGACTGACTTTATTTCTGTCAGACGTCTGCAGAAGCTCTTACTGAGAATTATCAAAGTTTTAGATGTTGTTTTATTGAAGTTGGGCTCTTGACTTGTTGATGTTTGTTTTTCTCTGGCTACTTTCTGCAACTGTGTTTATAAATCTCATTTGTTATCAGGAGATGCTGGTGGTGTATCGATGATGAGATAATCATGTAATTGCTTGCAATTCAAGATGCTTGCAATTCAATCAATCAAGGCAATTTAGGCATGGATCTGCCTTTTCCACTCTTGAAAATAAAGGTTTCAAAATAGGGGTCATTGAAGAACCCTCTTGGTTCCCAAAAAAACTTTTAGTGAATCGTTCTAAAAAGATTTATCATTTATCACTTTATCAATTATCTCATTAACTCTAATGCCGGTTTCGCACCGCACGTTTGCAGAGCGTAAGCAGTGCATTTTTTTTTTGTGGCCATGTTCAGGCTTCAGATTAGAGCATTCACAACACACAGCAGTGCGTCGCAGGACCAGAGCAGAAGCGGCAGTCTATTTTGCCGCTCACGCTGAATTAAAGCCACAGTGCATTGTTTTTTATCAAAATGTATCTGATTAACATGAAAAATAACATATTTCGCCATAAAATCATGCAAGAGAGGTACACAAAGCCGTGGTTCAGCTGTCGTGACAAACGCTGCCAGTGTGAAAGCACACTCTGCATACGCACAGCTTCTGCGCCGCCTCCACACTGCTTGTGCGTCATGCAAACTATATTGCTATAGCCTACTGAAATGAGTAAAAATAGACTGAAATATGTTGAAATAAAATGTAAGCAACAAACTGCAAATTAACATTTATATGCTGATATATCATAAACATGATATGTTACAGACTAATATGAATGTTTAGACAAGATTTCATAAACAAGATTTCGGTCATATAAAGGTGACTTGACTAGTTTTGGATAGATTATAAAAACAAATTGTACTATAAAAAAAAAAAATAAGATACTGCCACATCAAATAAGCTTTTGTTCGCCAATTTCTGCTCATATGTTAAATATATAGTATGGGATGTTTTGTCAAAAATAAAGTAGGTATATTGAATAATCAACTAAGATGTTATAGTGTTTGTTCCAATATTCAAACTAATGAATCCTTACCTTTGAAATACGTATGATAATATGTATACTTTTTACAAAGAAAGATTATACTTGAAATATTGTTCAAATTGTAATTGTTGTTGTAATTGTAACCTATTTGTAATTGGTTACAATTTCTAATTGTAAAATATACACTACAGTTCAAAAGTTTGGGGTCACTTTGAAATGTCCTTGTTTTTCATGAAAACATACATGAAATGAGTTTGAATAGGAAATATAGCAAAATGAATAGGAAATTTAGTCATTGACAAGGTTAGAAATAATGATTTTTAATTTAAATAATAATTGTGTCCTTCAAACTTTGCTTTCATCAAAGAATCCTCCATTTGCAGCAATTACAGCCTTGCAGACCTTTGACATTCTAGTTGTCAATTTGTTGAGGTAATCTGAAAAGATTTCACCCCATGCTTCCTGAAGCACCTCCCACAAGTTGGATTGGGCACTTCTTACGTACCATGAGGTCAAGTTGCTCCCACAACAGCTCAATAGGGTTGAGATCTGGTGACTGTGCTGGCCACTCCATTATAGACAGAATACCAGCTGACTGCTTCTTCCCTAAATAGTTCTTGCATAGTTTGGAGCGGTGCTTTGGGTCATTGTCCTGTTGTAGGAGAAAATTGGCTCCAATAAAGCGCCATCCACAGGGTATGGCATGGCATTGCAAAATGGAATGATAGCCTTCCTTCTTCAAGATACCTTTTACCCTGGACAAATCTCCCACTTTAGCATCACCAAAGCATGACAGATGGCGTCAAGCACTCCTCCAGCATCTTTTTATTTTGTCTGCGTCTCACGAATGTTCTTCTTTGTAATCCGAACCCCTCAAACTTAGATTTGTCTGTCCATAACACTTTTTTCGGATCTTCCTCTGTCCAGTGTCTGTGTTATTTTGCCCATCTTAATTATTTCTTTTTATTGGCTAGTCTGACATATGGCTTTTTCTTTGCAACTCTGCCTAGAAGGCCAGCATCCCAGAGTTGCCTCTTCACTGTTGCAACGAGTTACAGTTTAATATATGTTTATATATTTAGAATTAGAATGTTTTAGAATTGACTGTAGCGGTCACGGTGTGGGTTTTGTGTTTGTGTATCTTGTTCTTGTCTGTCATGTGACAAGTGACAAGTGGGGTAGCAGTGGCTAGGTGGTTCATGTAGGTTGTCTACAAACCGAAAGGTTGGTGGTTCAATCCCCGGTTCCACCTGACCAAGTGTCGAGGTGTCCGTGAGCAAGACACCTAACCCCAGCTGCTCCTGACGAGCTGGATGGCGCCTTGTATGGCTGACACAGCCGTCGGTGTACGAATGTGTGTATGAATGGGTGAATGAGAGGCAGATATGTAAAGCGCTTGGCCATTGGGTCTGTGAAAGCGCTATATAAATGCAGTCCATTTACCATTTACCATGTGTTCCCCTGTCCTTTCATGTTTCATCTGTTCCCTGTTTTATTGATTAGTCTCTCCATGTGTTTCTGATTAGCCACGCCCCCTTGTTATCTCGTTTAGCTTGTTTGCCTGTGTATTTATACCGATGTTCTTCAGTTGGTGTTTGTCGGTCGTTGATGTTGTTGCTTCAGTGTTCCTGTCCTGAGTTCCGTGCTCCTTTGTTTCACCTGTTATTTTATTAAATTAGCTGCATTTGGATTCTCTCTGCTTCGTCCTTGCTGCATCATTACAGAAAGACCGACCACATGAATCCAGCAGCACAGATTATGCGTCTCCGTCAAAGAGATCGGTCCCTAGGGGAGTATATTATGGACTTTATTAAGCTGGCACCTGTCTCATCTTTTGATGAGGTGTGCCTGATGGTATTCTTCCGAGGAGGGCTATCCGAGCCACTCTACTCCTTTATGAGAAACATCAGAGAATCAGGGTCACAATAACTTAGAAACGCATCTAAAGGCTGCAAACGGGTACTTGCATTGGTTTTGGTTGCTAAACAAGTCCAGATGCAGGAGATTCTTGAGAGTCTTGATGATTTTGCAAGTAGTGTGCTGAAGCGTTTGTTTGGGTTCTTGGGGTGGTCCTGTTGAATCCAAAGAAGTTAACTTGAAGATGAAGTTGCCGGAAGAAGACAGGAGGATGGTGTCTCAAAGAGATTGAGTAAAGATCTGAACTAATCAAACACTCTTAAAGGTCCTTTCAGTTCACACCTATTTGGTGAGGTGACCAATCAAAGATGACCGGGAGAAAGTCTTTGTTCCATCTTATCGCCATTCGCATGTCCATACTGGCATTGAGAATTTGTGCAGTCTTTACACAAAAGTATGGTAAAAAAAAATATCATGATGCAATTTATCATAACATATTGTACACCATTGATTATAAAAATCAAAAGAGGATTATTTTGATACCAAGAAAGGGGATTCGAAGACATTAAAACAGTGATACATACATCATCTTTGGATATCAACTTTGGAAGTTACACTAACATAACAAAAGAATCATAACTAGTCATAACTAATATAACATAGGAGCATTCATAAAACACAGGAGAAATACTATAAACATTTGAGAAAGTTTGTGGGTATGAATGGAGTAAGTGTCCTTGTGTATTGGAAGTTTATCTCTATAGTCTTTGGCTAGTGTCTCCTGTGCTGTCTTTTGAGGCTCGTAGACACTGTCTCTTGCTGAGATCATTCAGTGGAGCCGAGATGATAACGGCCTCTGAAGAGAGCTGGTTTTAGGACTGATGACAAAAGGGGAGAGGGGGAAGGTTTTCTGAGGACTAGCGCATTTTGATTAAGGCCATTCATTACACTGTTGACGTTGAGACTGGTGTTTTGCGGGTACTATTTAATGAAGCTGCCAGTTGAGGACCTGTGAGGCGTCCGTTTCTCAAACTAGACACTCTAATGTATTTGTCCTTTTTCTCAGTTGTGCACCGGGGCCTCCCACTCCTCTTTCTAGTCTGGTTACAGACAGTTTGCGCTGTTCTGTGAAGGGAGTAGTACACAGCGTTGTACGAGATCTTCAGTTTCTTGGCAATTTCTCGCATGGAATAGCCTTCATTTCTCAGAACAAGAATAGACTGACGAATTTCAGAAGAAAGTTCTTTGTTTCTGGCCATTTTGAACCTGTAATAGAACCCACAATTGCTGATGGTCCAGATACTCAACTAGTGTAAAGAAGGCCAGTTTTATTGCTTCTTTAATCAGCACAACAGTTTTCAGCTGTGCTAACATAATTGCAAAAGGGTTTTCTAATGATCAATTAGCTTTTTAAAATGATAAACTTGGATTAGCAAACACAACGTGTCATTGCAACACAGGACTGATGGTTTCTGATAATGGGCCTCTGTACGCCTATATAGATATTCCATTACAAGTTAGCCGTTTCAAGCTACAATAGTCATTTACAACATTAACAATGTCTACACTGTATTTCTGGTTAATTTGATGTTATTTTAATGGACAAAAAAATTGCTTTTCTTGTGAAAACAAGGACATTTCTAAGTGAACCCAAACTTTTGAACGGTAGTGTATATATATATATCATTTATTTTGTCCTCGCATTCTTTGGTACCCAGTGACACACCTGTGTGAAAGGCTCATTATGCGGCTCATTATGCAGGTCATTGTCTTCTCAGGTGTGAATCACGACCCCACGCATATTGCCTTTCCAAACAAAAAGTGTCTTACAAAATTTAAATCAATGTATTGTTTTATGTGAATGATTAGGCAGGATGATTTTCAGATCATTTTGGAGCAAAAACTCTAGGCGACAACATCCATTAGTTAAAAGTCTTGTGGATACATGTTTAGTATGCGTTTTGTGGCCTTATTTCAGAAACTTTAAGTTATAGTTTTTTCAATAACCATAAATAAACAATATTCTCTCAAAAATACAAACATGTATGTTGCTCACATATTATGGTAGCCCTGTTTATGCTAAATAGTGTAATGACAACTTTGCCATTAATATGTTTATAAGCAACTGAAAAAAGAACAAATGTCAGGGCATGTCAAAACATCTCAAGGACCCCAAAAACACCTTTGGCCCCAGAGGGTTAAAAAGAATGGATTCTATCGTTTAAGCAATTGAGGAAAAACTATAAGACTACTGAACAAGTAAACTGACAGTGAATTTTGGGACATTTAACTTTTTAGTACAAAACTAAGTAAACATTCTCACAAAATCTAATGGTCAGACTAGAATGCTTGTATTGTTCAGTTCTTTAAAATGACTAATCAACATAGATGTTGTTTATTTATTTAACAGGGAAAAAACAAATATTTGGAAACAAGAGTCAGACCAGATCAATGCCTGCATCAGGAAGATACAAAAAAAATGTATCTATTTCACAGACTTCATCTTGAAGGCAGACATCACAATAAACTGAGAGCTGCAGATGTTCTTCGATTAACATCTGCAAATTCATTACAGTCCCCTGAGTCTTGTGCTGAAGAGGAGCTGATTCAGACTTTCATTCAAAAACTACTGATGATGAACTACAGAGCAAGATACATTAAAACTAAAGAAATCAATAAGAAAGGTCACAATGAACAAGGCAGCGATGATTCATTAAGACAAGAGGTGGATTCTGAGGATTTTTTTTCAAATATAAGGTCAGTGTCTAATGAAGAAACGTGTAAATCTGAGCAAATACACCCGATGGATGTTCAGATGGCGGTGTTTCATTGTGCTGATGGTTTCCTGAAGCAGCTGATGGTCACTAAACTGTCCCAGTGTCAGTACGCTCTGCCTATGCTTGTTCCTGATCCATTCACACAACAGATTGAGTTTCCTCTCTGGACATTCAGACAAATCAACAAGAGCTGGAAAATGAAAAACACCAACAATGAGATCATCAGTCAAACCCAGCCGATCTACAAAACAGAAACTCCAATGGTGTCCTTCTTCAGGTTTGGCTCTGTGTCTTCATCCAAATCTCAGCTGATGAACAGTATGATTAATGAGAAACACAACACGTTCTTCCACAGGAACTGCCCAGGCAGCAGCAGAACCAGAGTCCTGATGGATGGAGTGGTGGAGATCGCCTGGTTCTGCCCTTCTGGATCACATGATGATAAATACACTGACTGTGTTGGGTTCTGTAATCTACACGGTGATGCAGGAGATCATGAGAAACAGCTGGAGATCCTCACTGAAATGGCCTCAGTCAATGTTGTTTTTCTACCACGACTGGACAGGCATGCCAAAAGTGCAGAAATAATCCAAAAACTGTATAAGGGCCGAAAGCCATTCATTTCTCTTCTTACAGAAGATGAATTTGCAGTAAATGAGATGAAAAAAGGGAAATTCAAAATAGGTTTGAAAGACAGAAATCAGTCAGAAGTAGCTGAAGACCTCAGAAGAGCTATACATGATTGTCTCTTAAAATCAACTTCCACTTTCAGACTTGAAGATTTGTCCAAAAACTCAGACATCAGAGTAGATGAGGAAGATGATGAAGACTGCAGGAGAGGAAGAGAAGCAGCACAACAGATGATGAGTTTACTGGAGAATAAAGATTTGACAGAAATCAAGGAATCATTTCTGCCTCATCAGGGGAAACTGTGGCATCAGTGGAGTCAGAAGAACAAAGAACTACATCGACCTCGAGCAACTGAGACAGAAATGGACATCCGTAAAAAGAAAACAGAGATGAAGTATATCCGAGAACAGCAGCATGAATCTGATATCAGTGAGTTTATGAAGTTCTTCATTAAGGAAATGAAGTCAGATGCTGGAGGTAAGATGCATTTCATTAAATGGCTAGGAATACGCCTGGATGAATATATCTCAGCTGACCTTTCTGATCTACATCATAAGTGTAATGAAAAATGGTCAGCAGTCTTAAAAATGAAAGAGAATCATGATGAATCTGAACAACTGACATCTGAGCAGATCAAAGCTGATCAAACTGACCTTGAGAGAATATCTGAGAAACTTCAAGCTGCAGTGTTTGGTTTGGAGCACGTCATGAGGGAGATCGGTCAGATCTATGAATCATGTTCATCTGTGAAGAAGAACAAGAAAGACCTGAAGTTTCACTTCTCTTTTCTCCCGAGTCTTGCAGCAGAGATGATGATCTCTGGATTCCCACTGGAGCTGATGGATGGAGATGCTGCTCATGTTCCTGTGATCTGGATCTCTGCTGTTCTAGATAAACTCATCCAGAAACTGGGAGACCATAGAGTCTTTGTGCTTTCAGTTTTAGGGATTCAGAGCTCTGGGAAATCCACCATGCTGAATGCCATGTTTGGACTCCAGTTTGCCGTCAGTGCTGGCAGGTGCACCAGAGGAGCTTTCATGCAGCTGGTCAAAGTCTCAGACGAGATGAAAACACAGATGAACTTTGACTATATTCTGGTTGTTGATACTGAGGGTCTCCGTGCTCTAGAACTGGCTGGAAGATCAACAAGACATCATGACAATGAATTGGCCACATTTGTTGTTGGTCTTGCTCATTTAACCGTGATCAATATCTTTGGAGAAAACCCATCTGAGATGCAGGACATTCTTCAGATTGTTGTTCAGGCCTTCCTGAGGATGAAGATGGTCAGATTGAATCCCAGCTGTGTGTTTGTGCATCAGAACGTCTCAGACATCACAGCTAAAGAGAAAAACATCGAGGGAAGGAGACGACTGCAGCAGACACTAGATGAGATGACAAAACTTGCTGCTGAAGAGGAAGACTATGATGCAGAATGTTTCAGTGATGTCATTGACTTTGATGTTCAGAATGATGTGAAGTATTTTGCTCAGCTCTGGGAGGGAAGCCCACCGATGGCACCACCAAACCCAAACTACTGCGAGAATATTCAAGAACTAAAGAAAACTATTATGTCTCATGCCTCAAAATCACATGGAATGATGCAAATAGACTTAAAATATCGTATTAAAGATCTTTGGGAGGCTTTACTGAAGGAACGATTTGTCTTCAGCTTCAGAAATTCTCTGGAGATTTCCACCTACAGGAAACTGGAGACCGAATACAGCAAGTGGTCCTGGAGACTTCACAGTGCCATGATGGAAGCTGAGAACAAACTACACATCCACATAGAAAATGAAACCATTCACGAGGTTGAGGAAACTGATCTTCAAAGAGAACTGAAGACGACAAGTGAAGAAGTGGAGAAATCGATGACAGAATTCTTTGAGAAAGACACAGATGCAGATATACTGATTCAATGGAAATCATCATTTGAAATCAAAATCAAAGATGTTCAAGAAAACATTGTGAGAGAAACAAAGAGGAAATTAAAAGATATTCTTCAGCAGCGAGACCTGAAAAAAAAGATTGATGCTCAAAAGACACATCATAAAAACACTCTCTATGAAAAGAGCAAAGAACTTGCCTTAAAACTCAAAGACAAAGCAAATGATGAAGAAACACTGAAGAAAGAGTTTCAATTGTTTTGGGAACCGAGTGTAAATAGGATTGTCTCAGACGCTCCTCCAATCAAAGACATTGACATAATAAGAGATGTGAGAGAGATCCTCAGTGACATCTATGAAAGTGCTCCTGTAGACCACATTAAAGAGAACAGTGAGTACACCAAGATTTTCACTCTGTCGAGTTATTGTAAATATGTTATTTTCAAAAAGTCCACAAAAAAGGGGGTTAGAGAGGCTGTAAAGGATGCTTACAGAAAAGTTAAAAAAACACTTGGATACAGTCGAACTCTGTCTCCAGAGAAGGAAGCTGAAATCAAGTCATTAATCACAGATGTTGAACAGCAGACAGACAGAATGATTCAGTCATTTAACATTTCAAAGATGGGCTACAACATCAGCTGCATTCAACAAATCATAGGTTACATCAAGAATAGAGTAACAGAACATCAGAAAGGAGTGAAATATGAGTTCAAGAAAGAATTCTTTATTGATTTGGTTTTTTCCATCTGTAAGAGAGCAAACAAGATGATCAATGACCAACACAGACTGTTTAAGGAAGCCAATGATCCTGCAATATATGTTGAGAAGAAGAGAGAAGAGTACTATAGTATTTTCCAGAAATACTGTCATGAAGCAACATCAGCTCCTATTTTTGGTAAGATCATTTGTCAGAAACTTAAAGAGCCTATTGAGCAGAGTGTCTACAAGAAGACTGCCAGAGATCTCACATATGAATTGATGAAAAACTGTTCATCACTGAATGGAAACAGATCAAAACGGGAGAAACTCATCCTGAAGACACTGGCAGAAGAGGAGGATTTTGTCAAATACATGGATTACATTAATTATCCCAGCCATTACTTAAAGTGTTTCATCAGAGATGAAGTCAGACGGTACATCACAGATAAGTTCAGTGTCAGTGTTTTAAACAAGATGAAGAAGAACATTAATAACCTGCAGCGGAAGATCATGAAAGCAGCACATGCATCTACTGAACATGTTCAAGCGAACGGAGATGTTGGTTTGTGGTTGAAGAGTTTCACAAAGCGGCTCTCAGGTGAGCTGATCTTCTCTGAAAAAGACCTCAGTGGAGTGAAATATGATGATGTTGATGATTTTAACCTCCTAGAAGATGTGATAAGAAAAGAGCTTCCTGCTGTAATGTCTGACATAAGCAGCAGATTCAACACAAAGACATTTCCAGAAAATTTGGACTATAAGTTAAGGCCAGATGAGCTTCTGATTGATCACTTCTGTCAGTGCTGTTGGGTTCAGTGTCCGTTCTGTAGAGCCGTCTGCACTAACAACATAGAAAACCATCATGGAGATCACAGTGTTGCTTTCCATCGTAGTATTGGTCTGAATGGAATATATTACCATGATACATCTAACTTGTGTACACATATCTGCACATCAGCAGAAGCAAACAGCACTCTATATTTTCATCCCAATGACTCAGATAATACAGTCCCGTATAGAGATTACAGAACAGCAGGAGGAGTCTATGCAGACTGGAGTATCACCCCTGATCTCTCTGAGCAGCCCTACTGGAAGTGGTTTGTCTGCAGATTCCAGAAAGATCTGGAAAAATACTACAATAAAACATTTGAGGGGGAAGGAGAGATTCCAGATGAATGGAGAAAATACTCAAAACAAGAAGCTATTGAGAGTTTGGATCAATACATGTAAATCGAACAAGTAAAATAAGTTTCCTATGGTGAAATGAGTATCTGTTCGTCACGTCAGTGAGTCTGAAATCATATAAACCTCAGTTCACAGAATATCTATATAAAAGTATATTCCTCACATCAGTATCTGTGAAGCGATCTCTGTTTAAATGCTCTGTTTTTTCAGTATCTTCTTATTTTTGTTAGATTTCATGTTATTTTACATTTAGGTTAGTATTTTATTTACCAAAGTTAATTGTTTAAATTAAGTTCTTCTAGACTAAGACTAAAGTCAATGAAGCAAAGGGTACTTTGGGCTCGGCTCAAAGATTATGTGAAATTGTGATTTAAGATTATTTAAATATGTTTAACACTAGGCCACTTTTTAATACAGCTATCACTAGGTAGTGGCAATGGAGGGGGGTGCGAAGGTTTCAAATGAATGAATATGCAATATAATGTGTATCTTAACCAAAAATCAATATGCTGTCATTTTTATTTTAGATAGATTTAAAATGATTAAAATGGTTTACTAATTACTTAAAAGTTAATTTTTAAAACCTGCTTAACAAAACACAATACAAATACATATTTTTTGTATAAAAACACAAATATGATATCCAATGGCCTTCCTAAAAAGACCATAAGACAGTTGCAGCTCATACAGAAACAGAACATATGAACACACACACCAGTCCTCAGGTCTTTACACTGGCTCCCAGTTACATTTATTGATTTTAAAGTATTATTACCGGTATATAAATCATTTAATGGCCTAGGACCTCAATACATTGCAGATATGCTCACTGAATATAAACCCAACAGATCACTCAGATCACTATTGAATTACCATTGTGTATGAAATGAAACTTGCCTTGCCTTACTTTCAGTTTTATCCATTAAACTCCAAATGTTTATCGTTGTGTCTTGCCCATCTAACTTTCTATGGGATTAATATTTGTGCAAGTTTTTAATCTGTATGCATGCATATGTTTGTGATCAAGTACAAGAAGAAAAAAAATATAAACTTTTTTTTTATAAGAAATTTTATTGTACATACAAAAGAAAAGTGTACATTAAATCATTGAAGAGACTATCATAAAAGAGAAAACATTGTCTGCACTTTTATCTTTTACATATTCCCTACCAACATATAACTAAACGAGGAAAGAAAAAAGAAAAAGAACCACAGCAACAAAGTAACCACCACCCCAAACCCCTCCCCCCACCCACCCACCAAAGAGGATTAGAAAATATCGGCAGTCTCTACACGTGATTATACTTTATATATATAAATAAAAAAATAAAAAATCTTGCACACCCATGATATATTTAGTCATAATCTAGTGAGGATACAGAGTCGTAAAGATTTAAAATAGGGTTCCATGTTTTATAAAATTTATCAGTTGAGCCCCGAGTCGAATATTTCAATTTTTCAAGTGAAAGGAATGACATCAGGTCCTTTAACCAAGAGGTAGTTGGAGGGGGGGTTGGACACTTCCAATGCAACAAAATGCACCGTCTAGCAATAAGAGAAGCAAACGCTTCTACGACCCCTACGGTGGTCGAGAGAGCTCAACGTGCTGCAAGCTAAAGAAGACGCAAGCAATTAGAAGAAAAAAACACCCGCAAATTAAGAACACATCTTCATCAGTTCCACAACACACGTGTGCTCCAAATACTCACAACACAACCAAATACAGAAACGCTCTGCAAATACTCACAACACAACCAAATACAGAAACGCTCTGCAAATACTCACAACACAACCAAATACAGAAACGCTCTGCAAAAGCTCACAACACAACCAAATACAGAAACGCTCTGCAAATACTCACAACACAACCAAATACAGAAACGCTCTGCAAATACTCACAACACAACCAAATACAGAAACGCTCTGCAAAAGCTCACAACACAACCAAATACAGAAACGCTCTGCAAATACTCACAACACAACCAAATACAGAAACCCTCTGCAAAAGCTCACAACACAACCAAATACAGAAACACTCTGCAAAAGCTCACAACACAACCAAATACAGAAACACCCTGCAAATACTCACAACACAACCAAATACAGAAACACTCTGCAAATACTCACAACACAACCAAATACAGAAACCCTCTGCAAAAGCTCACAACACAACCAAATACAGAAACCCTCTGCAAAAGCTCACAACACAACCAAATACAGAAACGCTCTGCAAATACTCACAACACAACCAAATACAGAAACGCTCTGCAAAAGCTCACAACACAACCAAATACAGAAACACTCTGCAAAAGCTCACAACACAACCAAATACAGAAACGCTCTGCAAATACTCACAACACAACCAAATACAGAAACACTCTGCAAAAGCTCACAACACAACCAAATACAGAAACGCTCTGCAAAAGCTCACAACACAACCAAATACAGAAACGCTCTGTAAATACTCACAACACAACCAAATACAGAAACACTCTGCAAAAGCTCACAACACAACCAAATACAGAAACGCTCTGCAAATACTCACAACACAACCAAATACAGAAACGCTTGCAAAAGCTCACAACACAACCAAATACAGAAACGCTTGCAAAAGCTCACAACACAACCAAATACAGAAACGCTCTGCAAATACTCACAACACAACCAAATACAGAAACGCTCTGCAAATACTCACAACACAACCAAATACAGAAACGCTCTGCAAAAGCTCACAACACAACCAAATACAGAAACGCGCTGCAAAAGCTCACAACACAACCAAATACAGAAACGCTCTGCAAAAGCTCACAACACAACCAAATACAGAAACACACTGCAAAAGCTCACAACACAACCAAATACAGAAACGCTCTGCAAAAGCTCACAACACAACCAAATACAGAAACACTCTGCAAAAGCTCACAACACAACCAAATACAGAAACACTCTGCAAATACTCACAACACAACCAAATACAGAAACGCTCTCCAAATACTCACAACACAACCAAATACAGAAACGCTCTGCAAAAGCTCACAACACAACCAAATACAGAAACGCTCTGCAAAAGCTCACAACACAACCAAATACAGAAACACCCTGCAAATACTCACAACACAACCAAATACAGAAACGCTCTGCAAAAGCTCACAACACAACCAAATACAGAAACGCTCTGCAAAAGCTCACAACACAACCAAATACAGAAACACTCTGCAAAAGCTCACAACACAACCAAATACAGAAACGCTCTGCAAATACTCACAACACAACCAAATACAGAAACCCTCTGCAAAAGCTCACAACACAACCAAATACAGAAACGCTCTGCAAATACTCACAACACAACCAAATACAGAAACGCTCTGCAAATACTCACAACACAACCAAATACAGAAACGCTCTGCAAATACTCACAACACAACCAAATACAGAAACCCTCTGCAAAAGCTCACAACACAACCAAATACAGAAACGCTCTGCAAAAGCTCACAACACAACCAAATACAGAAACGCTCTGCAAAAGCTCACAACACAACCAAATACAGAAACGCTCTGCAAAAGCTCACAACACAACCAAATACAGAAACGCTCTGCAAAAGCTCACAACACAACCAAATACAGAAACGCTCTGCAAATACTCACAACACAACCAAATACAGAAACGCTCTGCAAAAGCTCACAACACAACCAAATACAGAAACGCTCTGCAAATACTCACAACACAACCAAATACAGAAACCCTCTGCAAAAGCTCACAACACAACCAAATACAGAAACACCCTGCAAGTAACACAGACCACAACGGAAATGTTTCCGGGGGAACCAAATAATACGTTTTAATACGTTTTGGGAGTTTATTTTTAGTCCATCTCTGCAAAACGGAAAACTTAAAATTAACTCTCAAAACGTACTGTCAGATTCTGGAAGATGAACTCTTCAAATAGTGGTAGAAGAGGATGAGGTGCTGGTCCTTCAAGAGTCTCTCTCAATCTGTCTGTCTATAAAGCCTATAAATAAACAGTCTTCATGTATTTCACAGCACTTCAGCTTGTGATTCTTATTAAGAGGGGGTTCATTTGTAGGATTCTTCACCTAACCTAAGTCTCTGAGATCCTGACCCCTTGCTCTTCTGGAGACTCCAGGTCGGTTGCAGTTCTGGAAAATGGTGGCGCTGAAGACTAAAGGGTTCCTGATGGTTTCACACTTAATTCTTCACCTTAATTCTTAATTCTTTTGCAGTTAACGTGCGTATTTTCTTCTCCCCCTGTTTTTGTCTGACCCTGCTGACCCAATGTGCATTTCACTGTCCAATGGTCATGCCTCAACTGCAATCTCTAGTATTGCATTAGTGTTGCATCCTTCTCAAGGGCATTTCATAATGTTTGACTTTTCAGTCTTAGTTAAATCTCTTTTTTGGCTTGTTTTATCTGTAAAAGAAAACATGCCTAATAATTCTGCATACCTGAATTAAAGGCATTTTTCATTTCCAGCCTTCATGAACAGTTATATATCATTTATAAATGATTAAATAAAAGCTAATAGTAGTTATTAATGTAAATATGGTTTGGAATTGGCAAATTGTGTCTGGGAATAAAAAATTATCAGAAAATCAACGTGCCTAATCATTCTGCACACACTGTATATATATGATTATACCCATAATCCATTACACATGAGCACTTATAGATTAACAAATAATATTAAGCTTTTAATTTAGATTAATAGAAATATCAGTAATTCTTTAGATTATACTTTTATATACCGCATACTTTTGCTGTAAATTCTGCTGTCCTGCAGTGTTCAGCTCAAACCTCAATCGAAAATTTTAAAGTAATCCTAATCACCTTGATCACAAAATGATTACAAAATATTAGAAAACACTGAAGCAGTGCTGTAGTTGACGAGATAATTGAGTAATGATTAACGTTGAAGTTTTGCTGATATAAAATGTGATCATGTGATGGTGGCCCAATTCACTGATCTTATCAAAAGTGTAGATAACAGAGATTAGGATAATTGTGTTATTGATACAAGTTTCGCTGCGCTAATCCTGTGAAACGACAGCATGAGATCCAGCAGTGTCGTGAAAATTAAATATGCTGACGGTTTTGTAAAAAATATAAATAAATGATGGTCTGTTTCTCCCACAATCTCTTTCTGTAAAAGTGTTTTTATTCAAACACTATTGCAATAGCTGAAAGAAGTTATCATGGGGAAATCATGGCTGGACATTGGATTCTTCTACATAAACGAGGGTTTATTACATGGTTGATATGGATGGTGAAGTTTAACCCACCGGAAAGCTTTTGCTTTTGTGAGTGCAAAACAGCGTAAAAATTATATTAAATGATTTTTTTCTTTTTTTAATTTAGAAAATGTAAAAATGCAGTTTTCTGTGATGGTCGTGTTTAGATGTACGGGATAGATTATGCTGTTACAGTACAAAAATCATTATGGCTATATTAATAAAAATTATACTTTAGGTCACCTAAAATCATTACAGTAATCTTCTAAAAGACAAATAGAAGATACAAATGTATTAAAACTTTAAAGATTTAATTTAAACAATCTTTTAATTTTAAAATAGCATATTTGTGACCCTGGACCACAAAACCAGTCTTACATCGCACAGGTATAATTGTGGCAATAGCCAACAAAACACTGTATGGGTCAAAATTATACATTTTTCTTTTATGCCAAAAATCATTAGGATATTAAGTAAAGATCACGTTCCATGAAGATATTTAGTAAATTTCCTACCTTAAATAAATCAAAATTTTATTTTTGTATGTGGATGCAGCACCATTGCCAACAGAAATGGAAACCTTTAAAGGCGTTTTTCTCAATTTTTTTGCACCCACAGATTCCCGATTTCAAATACTCGTATCTCGGACAAATATTGTCCTATCCTAACAAACCGTACATCAATGGAAAGCTTATTTAATCAGTTTTCATGTGTAAAAAAAATGGACACATAAGACTGCTTTTGTGGTCCAGGGTCACATTTAAACTTTTGCGATTATGCTTTGAAATAAATTTACAGTACGAACAAAACTTTGGCTCTGAAAGGCGTTAGCAGACTAACATTACATGATGCTCAGAGGCTCATCTGCTCTGTCACCTATCCTGAAGCGAACATTATTGTAACGTATTTCTCTGAAGATGTGCTGGTGTTCGGAAGGACCTTATAAGCAGCCTATCAAGGGGCCGGCCTGAGGCGTCAGACTCTAAATGTCTTCATTGTTGCTCTCTCACTAAAGATAGGTCTATGTGGCAAATTTCTTACAGATAAAACATTTTGAATTATTGAGCATTTCACACAATGTGAGATGACTTGTAAGACCCCCAAATTTCAAAGTTCTTTACATGCACCCTGATAAATAAAAAATATATATTCAGGTTTTTCCACAGACCATCAATGCAGAAAATTGTTTTTATTAATTCATTGAATTTAATTAAAAACATATTTTTATTTTTAAAAGATCTAATTTAAAATTTGAAGATTATACTTTAAAACAAATCTACCAATAGAAAAACATTCCCAATGTCACACACACACACACACACACACACAAACACACGCACACACACACACACACACACACACACCTCTGAATCACTGACTGCCAAAACGCCGGGGTGAGAGAGAAACATTTTGGGATCTTTTCAACTTTAAACTTATTGCATCTTTGTAAACCATTTATACGTTGTATCGTCATCTATGCGATAGCAGCTGCTTCTTCAACTCGCTGAAAATGTAAGATGATTACAGTGTGAGTCAGAGGATCTGTGGTGAACGGAAAGACAAGGCCGCAGCCTGGCACAAGCTTGGGGTCTTTGGGGGACTTCTAGTTCAGCATCATCTTCACATCAGGACTTCTCAGGAAGGACCAAGAGTGTAAGAGAGCAAGAGCTAAAAAGGGCTAAGAGAGCTAATCTTGTGATCAGTGTTTTTAAAGCGTGAAGATGTCACACCCTCTGGAGGTGCGTGAGCCAATAAGAAGCTTTCCCTTTGGAGGGAGATTTTTACGATCCTTTGTGTTCTAGCAAGGCATTTGAATCTGTAATTTCATTGGGTGTTTAAGAAAAAGAATCTTCAAGATTCTTATAATACCCATGCGTCACAAAATTAGCAAAATATAATGTAAATTAACAAATGGGGTATGAAGATTGGAGTTTATAGAGGCCACACATATGATTTTGGTTACCCATAGTATGCAAAGTCTGAAACATGAACCCATTAGTTTACAAGAAAACATAGGCCAAACCACATAAAAGGAAAATCATGAGATGGAAAATTAGATACATGTTAATACATTTATCACATGGTTATATATATATCAGTCACATGACTGGCACAGAGACCTGGAGGGCAAAACATTGATAGAACTGCAGAACAGGCCTGTCAATCTGTTTCAAGCCATTCAGATCACCTCTCAAAAGAAGAAAAACTCAAATATTTTAACAGCCCTCCAAGTTGTAAAAATATAAATGAATGCTTCTTTCTTTATTACTTCTTTCTATATGCTTTCTTTATTGCCAACAGGAAAGCAGGACATTTTTCAAATTGAGTCACTTTCACATTGCATAAAACTAGTTTCTGTCTGTCTTGTCTGTCTTGAAAAATTCAAGCTAGTTTCTAATAAATGACAAAGAATACAGCAGCTGACCATAAAAAGAACAACAATATATATATATATATACAGATGGAGTAAAATCATTCTTAATTAGTAATTACTTTCCATAAAACCTGAAAACAGCATGGAGTAACAAACGGAAACCTTTATATTTTGTGAATGAGACACTTGATCTAAATCCCACATTATAAGCTTTAATATCCTCTACAAATACATTTTCAATCCAAGTAAAAACCAAAAGTCAATTTTCTAAATGTGTGTTTTACGTTGTAAATGATGACAGTAGTTTCTCATGTTAATCGGCACACTGTCCTCTGGCGGTGAGACTGAAGAACTACAGCTCCAGATATTACAGTAGTAGTTCTTATTTAAGTTTAAATTTGGGAAGTTAATGTTGGTCAGACATAACTTGCTCAGCTAACTCTCGCTTTCTTTTCACATATCGGGCCAGTGCAGCGACAGAAATGCAGACCTCCTCAGCTACCTTTCTTATTGACCTGCCCTCCTCTAGCATTTCAAGCTCTCTCTAAAAGCTGTGCTGCCAATCCCCCATCCGTGGTCTTAAATCTGAAACAGGACATCCTGGAACAGGAATAGCACAAACAAAGTCCACACACAGACTACACAACATAGCCTAACACACACACACACACACAGCCTCTGCATGTGTGTTTTACTGTCTATGATTGAACTCTGTTACTGCACTACCAGTCAATAGTTTTGGATAGGTAGAGAAGTCTCTTCTTCTCACCAGGGTTGCATTTATTTGAAGAAAAAAAGAAAAGAAAAGAAAAAAAAACAGTAATATTCTTAAATATCATATGAAATGTAATTTATTCCTGTGATCAAAGCTCAGCATCATTCAGACATTCAGCATCATTACTCCAGTTTTCAGTGTCACATGATCCTTCAGAAATCACTCTATGATGATGATTTGATGCTCAAAAAAACATTCATTATAATGATCAATGTTGAAAACAGTGTAAAAAATGTATTCTTTGATGAATAGACAGTTCAAAAGAACAGCATTGATTTGAAATAGAATCTTTTGTAAAATAACAAAATTTTGTAAAATAACAATATCCTCATAATCTTTTAAAGTCCCCGTGAACCGGAAGTTGCAAACGACTTTTCTCCAGTGTTGTGATGTATTTCCGAGAGAAACGGAATACTAAATGAGGCAAACTAGTGGGCGTGGCTTTTCTTCCAACTAGCACCTGATTGGATCTAGAAAAGTAGGTGTTTTCATTCGCCTGTCTACTGTCAGCTGGAGGGGCGTGGTTACGGGTGTTAAGCAGACACCAAACCATCAGGGGAGGTCCTCCAATGCAGAGGGGAGGGGAAATCTCAGATTTTGATTAAAGATTATGAAGCCAAATTTTTTTGTGTGTGTGGATTGACTTGCATGGATGAATTGTTCACCACAAAACGATCAATAGGCAAACAAAGTATGGTCAATTTTGAATTCATGGGGACTTTAAGTTCCTTTCCGTAGTGTCTAAACGTGCCTTTTAAACTGTTATTATTCATAACACTGTACAAGTAAACAGCATTCGAGGGGTTTTGATTGATTTGTTTGGATTTGTCCCCCATAGGAATGAATGACGCTAGAGTACACATAGAAGAACCTAAAAATGCTCAAAAGATTTTATACAAGGATTTTATAATGTCTACATGTGTATCTGAATGCATACTGAACAGAACTGACTTTAGGGCCCAGAGGAAACTGTTCATTTGCTCCATATAGAGCTATAAGGCCATCTAGAGTCATGAAATATCATGTTATATTATATTTTCCCAGCAGAGGTCGGGAAAGACACCCAATGTCAGATATTTTGAGCTGAATTAAAGGGGTTGTGCATGAAATTGTGTTATTTTAAATTTAAGTTGAAAGAATTAAGTATTTAAATTACTATTTATGTTACCTTTAAATGACTAGATTTGATCAATAAATAATACTAAAATAAAACAAATCTTTAAAAAAAATGGATTTAAAAATAGAAAAAGTTTTAACAAAGGTTGCTTTACTATTTTAAACTCCAGGGTGCCACTAGTGTCACAGAAACTACATACTTCACCTTTAAATACTGAAGCGCCGGCTCTAATTGCACAGCGTGATCAAGTGTGACCGGCCACCATGTGGAAAAAATGAAACAAAAACAAAGCAAGAGATCCAACCCGAGTCCTGTGGCCTGTTCCATGACAGTAGTTAAAGAAACTCAGGGTTACAGGAGTAGTTGAGTTGACAAAACCAATCCAATCGGGCTTTGTTGGTACCACAACACTGATCAGCAACTTTCTCGGTCAACTCAGGCTTTGTTTAGGTGTGAGGAACAGTGAAACTGCAATTCACTTCTCTCTTCTGCAGAATATTAGGAGATTTAAAAATATTAAGAATTTTAACAAATTAACACAGCAAGAAGAAGAAAACAGCTGTCTATGCAAGATGAAAAATTCTTGCTATATCAGTACATGTAAAATGTGTGAAGTTTATATAGAGAGAATTGAACATTTAAGCTCACATGTAGTAATTTTTATAACTTTATCTACATATTTATATTAATTTAAGCTACGTGCTTACTGCTTTGTAATAATTGATCAACTAAAATGGCAGTTTATCGTAAGTTGTAGTTCGACACAGAGGTGTAAATTGGGCTAAAGTCACTCCATCTGTTTCTACTCCAAATTAAAGGGCACTACATATAGCAGATGATTTTAAAAGACAAATCGTCTAGCTTTTAGCAATGCTTATTTATAATAATCATTTTGTATGAATTAGAAATTATGTAATTTGTTCACCCATAGTCCATTACACATAGAATTTTAGTTTATCAATTATTAAGCACTTAGTTTAGATGAATATAAGCCTATAAAAGGTAATATAAATAAGCTTTAGAGTCATAGATAAAGCTATAAAAATGGCTACATGTGAACTTAAATGTTCAATATTTTCTACAGGCCTCGATAACACTTAAACTCAGAATCAAAGCCTGAGTTGACAGAAAAAGTTGATGATCAGTGTTATTGTGCCAACAAAGCCTGATTGGATTGGATTGGTTTTGTCATCTTGAAACTAATCATGTAACTCTGAGTTTGATTAAACACTATCGTGGTACAGGCCCGGATTTCACCACAACAGGCCCTGATAACAACCATCACGAAGAGATATCAAGTCCTGTATCGACAACCTGCCATTGCTACAGTTGCCTAAATGTGGCCTATGAACATTTTAGAAAACCACTTGCTCCCAAATATAGGCATAATGTAAATATTGCATAAGCATGCGGCAGCGGCCCAGAGTAAAAGCCCATCTCTTACCTGGATGGCTGATATCTGCTCAAGTCGGACTCGGCTGGGGTTTGACTTTAAGATGTTGATAATATCGTCATAATAATCCTAATTATCTGTTAGTTCTCCTTCAAAAGATAACGTGTTTCTTTCTAAAATCTGTCAGATTTTGTCATGTGGCGCTGGAAGTTGAAATCCGGATATTGGCGCGCAGAAAAACATTCTAACGTGACGTACTGATACTAATTAGCATATTCTTATTAATATTAGGATATAGTTCTAATGCAGGACAAAACAAATCACATTTAAAATAATGTTTAAGGAATTGTTAAAAGCAATTTCTTTCCCTGAGCCTACCCACAATCAAAGATAAGGCTAATAATAGTATTATTAATAATAACTAATAATAATGTGCAGAGCAAAAATCATGGCTCAGACTTCTGTGCACGCAAGTTATTTAAAATGTTATTTAAAACTGTGCCAAGAACCCTTGTCATGTACATTTCTTCACCAATTCTCCATTCTGAACTGAAAATGTCACGCACGTGATTGATGTGAATCGAAATCTTGACTATTTGTTTTTCTTCTGACTGTAACTATCACTTAATGTTATAATATTAAAAGTCATGTTATTTTCATAACATTTAAAAGTTTTAGAGGTATTCTTTTGTTAGGCTACATGCATTGCAAATGAACAGTTCAATGCTCATTGGTTTACCTTGTTTTTTATTGTTGAGCGAACTAGATTAATGTCACATGGATAATTTGCATATACATGAGGATGGGCGTGGTCTGACGCAAGCAGGTCATGACGTTTGTTTTCACAAATGCGACACAAAGTTTGCTGTTATCAGTCGAGATTCTGCTTTCTTGTCTGACTTTATTCAGGGTTGGACTTCGACATGTCTAATATGAGTGACTTTACTCCGAGTGAGATCCAACAAGTTTTCAAAACTTACCTGCAAAATCCCCTCTTGTCCATCTATAATGACAGTGGTAAGAGTTCACTTATTTCTGATACTTATGCATTTTCTACTTTTCACCTGTTGTATATGGTACAATATGTTGTACAGTATCTGACTTGTAGTGTGACTATCATGCAGGCATAAATGCAAATAGATCAATCGTTTGAAAACTATGAAAGAGCATCACATGATTAATCAGAGTTCGAGGTGATTTGATCAGATTCTAATGAATGTTTTATTAATGAGACACATGTACAGTCATTATATGAAACCAAAAAAAGCTGAGTACCATAATCCCTCATAGGGTCAAATTCAAATACCTCTCTGATTACAGATCCAAAAAAACGTGGATTACAAATCTAACTAAAAATGAAAACTAAATAAACAAATGAAAAGCTGTATCATAAAGATGTCAAGGTGAACTAACCCCTGTAAACTGATCATGGATTAGTGTTGATGATCTGGTAAAGTTTCTCCAATTACAGGAACCTGCAAATAAAAAGTCTTGTTTTCTTTAATCAATCCTCTGTATGGGAACGAGAAGTTGAATTCCTCCAAAAATGCCAGACTAACCATTTGAGTAAAAATACTACTGTTGTATAAAGTATAAGTGCCAATTTACACATGAAGATAGCCTGTGCATCACATTCATGTCAGTGGAAACCGGTTGATTTAGCTGTGAGGTCATTAAAGACATTCAATGTTCGCTCTGAAATATAGCAGATTCAAGCAGCAGAATGTTTGATTATAATTGTGTCATTGATGCATGAATATGACATTCATTGTGTTTGGTGTGAAAGCTTGTGTTCATATTCTGTCATTACACATTCTCTCATTTCAGTGCGGTTCAAGAGGAACAGAACAAAATGTTCCCTTCTAACCCTGTGTGTATTACACACGCATGCTCTGCTATTCTCTGCACAGAATTCAATATTACCTTGTAGAATGTCATTTTATCTCATGTTAATATTAACTCATGTTAATAATACCAGTTAGTTGGATCAAATATAGTCTTAAATACTGAGGTGACCTTGAGTACCAAACAAAACACCACAGAACATTTGGTAATGGTTAGTTCACACACAAATGGAAATTTTGTCATTATTTACATAATATACTTGTGTCTATCCAAACACATATGACTAATTCTTATGTGAAACACAAAAGGATAATATTCGGAGAATATCTTATGAAGTTAATGGGGGCTGGCTCTCCAAAAGGGCATCATAAAAGTAGTCCATATGACAAATATGTTCCCAAGGATGTAGGCTAAAGTTGATGGGTGGAACGCAGAGGCCTGTTTTTCCCGTTCAGTCCTTGTTATTTGAAGCATCTGCTTCATAGGAACCAGCCCTGAAACCAAACGCGACGGTAAACACCTTTGTGGTTATTATAAACACACGCCATGTCTGGCAGTACATGTACTCCGCACGTGCAGAAGCCCCACCCACTTAGCGCGTGCGCGTGCTGACATCACGTGTGGAGGCACGAGCTCACCGTGCGGAAAAATACAACTACACACACACACACACACACACACACTGTAGTGAAGATGTTTTAATGTACCAAGAAGTTCACTCTAAAGCCGCATGGATAATGCTTACTGTTCACTTGTGAAAATATAAGTAAGTAGTTTAATAGGCTATAATGTGCCTTTTTGATGCATGTTGTTGGGTCATGATGATGTTGAGTCTATTTTGCCTGTGTCTCGTGCTCAGGGTCATTATAAGGACATTCTTCGTTTGTTTTCGGAACAAAGAGACGAGCGTTCACATTATTTCGCTTATTATTGTAGCGCTGCCTGTGGATGAACAGTTGACCAATCAGAGAGCTTGTCCGTTTAAATATTTAATTTACCGGTGGCAAGACAACCAATCAGCGCTTCGAGCGGGGCGTTCCTCATGAATATGTAATTAGTTTGCCCAAAACGCTACGATCGAGTGGATCTATACGGTGTTGTTTTGGCAGTTTCTCAAACAGGGACAGGAGGTTTAAAGAATATAAGCGACATCGCCGAAGCTTGTTTATTTTCCACGATAATATTGAACTAATCATGCCCGGACAGGCGTCGGTAACGGCGGCCGTCGGTTCTCAGAAATCTTTTGTTTTAAAGAAGATCATGAATATTCCGCCTCCAAATATACTGGCGGATCAAGACAACGGTAAGAACCATAAAACCTGCCAATATGTAAACCAAATAGGCTACAGATCGTTGTGTTCATCGTGTGTTTGTAGTCGTGCACTTGGCTTCACCTCCACAGCTGCCGCGTTCATTGGTTCCTCAAAAGAACATAAAGTTCCCTCAGAAAAAGTGCTGGTTTATTGACGGTATAAGATGGAAATACCGCGGTACTTTACTTTAATTATATCACATTCATGTTTATACTTGATCGTTTTTACAAGTTGCTTCAAATATCATTGTGTACATGTCAATAAAAAAAACATCATTTTAATGTGACGCCCAATTGAATAAACTGCATAGTATGGTGCATGGCACTTTTTGTTAGTGTTAAGACATTTAATAGCCTAACTGACGTGCTAAAAAACATTAAAACTAGGCAATGCATCATTATTATCATTTGCCACAGTATTACTCTGTTGCTACCATGGTAATACTGTGGTTATTTTGGCATGTTTTGTGTAATAATACCATTAGAGGAACATGTCAAAACACCACGGTACAGGATTTATATATATAGTTGCCATGGTATTGTCATCTGATACCATAAAAGTAACATCAGTGCTCCCATGGTCATGGAAAACCTGGAAATTAAATGTTCAAAAGGTGTGGGAACAATGTACATGGGAAGGGGAACGATTGTCAGATTCGTGTTCAACGAATATTAGTGTCGGGCAAGTGAATTAATGTACATGTAAAGAAATGAAAAAGGCACATATGCTCCCATAAAACTTTAAAAAAAATTGCAATGTTTTGTCCAATGAAGGTCTTTGTCAGGTCGTCATTTTTAAATCAAGATAAACCATTATATTAACAATGGTAAAAAAAATTTTTTTTAAAAAAGTAGCCACTCCAGATCTGTAGATTTGTCAGTTATATTACTGTATGCTGCCGTCAAAGAGTGTTTTAGTTATTGATCATGTGTTAACATTGGCTAATTAACATAATATCATCTTGTGGTTTTACCTCATTTGTCCTTTATGGACATTATGGATAATATTCTGACCTCACACATGATAATAACCTGCATCAGATGTGAATCTGTTTAACTTATAAGTGTCAAATCCTTTCTGATGTTTTCTGACCAGCAACTAACACAGCTAGTTACTGATAACCAACACTGATCTGTGTCATGTGAAGCCCAATGTCTAAAGGCCTGAAATGAAATTGAATTAATAAAAACAAAGCCGGTCGTCAGGAACATTTGTGGCTCAAAGTTCACCTCAAAACCAAGAGGAACAATTAAGAAAATTTATTTAATTTTAAACCATCAAGGTTTTTTTTTTGTTTGTTTGTTTGTTTTTTTCATTGCATTGCATCAGAATTTTCAAAAAAGTATTGTGTTATTACTTGGTGTATCATCTAGGCTAATATGGTTTTACAGTAAAACTTTACAATAAGGTTAGTTGGTTAACATTAGTTTACTACATTAGTTAACATGAGCTAATAATGATCTGCAGTTCTACAGCATTTATTAATCTTTGTTAATGTTAATTTGAACATTTACAGATAATTGATAAAAATCAAAGGGTTGTATTTGTTAACATTAGTTAATGCACTGTAAGGTTAGTCAGTTAACCTGAACAAACAATGAACAGCTGTATTTTTATTAACTAACATTAACAAAGATTAACAATACAGTAACATGTGGTTATGGTTTGCTCATGGTTAACTCATGTTAGTTAAAATACAGTGTAAATAATGAACCTTATTGTAAAGTGTTACCGGTTTTACACTATGTATGCCTTGTGTTTGTAAATCTTTGGTCAGTTTTTCTGTTTAATACATTTGACTTCCTTCCAGAAATCATTTTAGAATTTTTATTATACATATGTAAATTTAAAACATCTTATGTAATTTTAATCTAGTGTATTTTTCTATTTTTATTTTGATTAATGATAGAAAATCTACTGTGCGATCTCATTGAAATTTCTTCTTTGATACGTGCCTTGACTTTAGTTCCTCTCTCCCAGATATCGAGCAATACAATAGGGTTATTAATATAGTGCTTGTTTAATAAATGTTACTTCCTTCCAGAAATCATTTTAGAATCTGTAATCATACTTAAAACATCTTATGTCATTTTAATCTAGTGTATTTTTTAATCATACAGGTGAAACTCAAAAAATTAGAATATCGTGCAAAAGTTATAATTTTGATAATTATGGCTTACAGCTTATAAAAACCCCAAATTCAAAACTCATAAAATTAGAATATTACATGAAATCAATAATTAAAAAAAGGACTTTAAATACAGAAATGTCAGCCCTCTGAAAAGTATAATCATGCATGTGTATATAGTTATATATACTAAATATATTAGTTTCACCTTTTAATTTGAATTACTGAAATACACGAACTTTTGCACAATATTAGAATTTTTCGCGTTTCACCTGTACCTAAAACATCTAGTGTATTTTTGTAAGCTCACTGAAGCTGGCATTGAAATGTCTACAACATACGACTTTCCTTCTGTGCTACTTGTCTAAACTGTGGCTCCTCTCTCGCAGACCTCGAGAAGGAGAAGCAGGGTTCGGCTGGCGACGGGACGTCGGGGGGCAGTGATGTTTCGGGGGGCGTCTCCGCCTCGCTCACGCCCACCATCTGGGACAAGACCATCCCGTACGACGGCGAGACCTTCCACCTGGAGTACATGGACCTGGACGAGTTCCTGCTGGAGAACGAGATCCCCGTCACGCTGGAGGAGGAGCTGAGCCGGAGCCTGGAGGCCGAGCGGCACGCCAGCGGGGACACGCAGGCCACGCCAAATACACAAACACACACACAGATACCCGAGGAGGATTCGCTCTCTGTCAGTGATGCGGAGGAACAAGAAGTGAGCAATGATGAGACGACGACAGGTGAGGTGGCAAGACAAGCACGTTTTATTGGTTTTGTACCAGGTAAATACCAATATTATTATACAGGTGAAACTCGAAAAATGTGAATATCGTGCAAAAGTTTGAGTAATTCAAAATAAAAGGTGAAACTAATACATATGCATGATTATACTTTTCAGAGGGCTGACATTTCTGTATTTATAATCCTTTTTTTTAAAGGAGAACTCCGATCAATTTTAACATTGAGCTCATTTTTTTGTACATCTGGAGTGCTGTCAGTACAGACACAAACGACAGAAATCGGTGTTGCCTACACCGTGTTATCCTCTTTTTAAAATTCGCACCCTGTTGACTTCAATGGGGCAAGTTCTAAACCTGCTTTCAGCCTCTGAACATCCTTGATGTGTCATTACAAGTGCACAGCCATGTGAGTGGTGTTATTAAGAGTGACCACGGTCAATCTGACTGCAGTAGATGTGAAAGATATTAATAAAAATTATGTTAATTCAGCCAGCTCACATCCCTGTATTTACTTCCTGTTTTCGGTCGAAGTCCACAGTTGTCGATTGTCGAGTTCGCGCGCACGATCATTGGTGGCATTGGTAACTAATTGATTTCATGTAATATATCTAATTTTCTGATTTTGAATTTGGGGTTTTCCTCATCTGTAAGGCCAGAATCATCAAAATTATAACTTTTGCCTGATATTCTAATTTTTAATCACTCTGTTTTTCCCCGCCAGACTCCAGAGACGAGTCGATTGACCCCGAGGAGATCGAGGTGAACATCTGCTTCCAGCCGGACCCCACAGACCTGGTCCTGTCCAGCGTTCCCGGAGGAGAGCTCTTCAACCCGCGCAAACACCGCTTCTCCGAGGACGAGCTCAAGCCGCAGCCCATGATCAAGAAGGCCAAGAAAGTGTTCGTTGCCGAAGATGCCAAGGTGAGGCTGAAAACTGTCTGAGAATGTGAAACTCAGTCATTCAGAACGTGCTAGATCTGTCGCTAGTCATCCGGGAAAAATAACAAGTGCATATCTGATGCTTAGAAGCCAACATGCTGGTGTTTAGCAGTCATGCTAGCTTGCTATTTTGTTTTTTTTCACTGCCAAAATGATAATATAAATGCAAAAAGTCATACTAACTGTTCAGTGGATTAACTTCTGATTGATCCATCATCGACTTACAGTCAACATGAATTACTCATCGCAATCCATTTCACTTCTGTTATCGGACATTTCCAGGCTAAACTGGTCATAAACTGTAGGGCTTGATTTCTACCCGTCATGAATTTACTGGATGAAGTAAAGTGGGTATTTGGTACCAATGTGGAGCCAGAGCTAACTAAAAGTGAATTATTCCCAAAAAGACCGTTGTTTGTATACTCACAGTAAATAACTTTAAAATAATATTTGTTTGGCCTTTGATCAGTTTTTATTTATTACCTTGTTTTCAATATTTAAAGGGATTGAAGTTCTTTTTCTTCACGCCTTTTTAAGTTTTTGACCGATTTTAAAATATTTTTTTGCTTGAAATCAAACTTTGTCGTGTTGTGATTCACGTCATAGCCGATCTGGCTGAATGGATTCAAAAATGGTAAAACTCAACCGGGTCTTGCGGTGGCACTTTTAGCATAGCTTAGCATAGATCATTGAATCTGATTAGACCGTTAGCATCTCTCTCAAAAAAATGACCAAAGAGGTTCGATATTTTTCCTATTTAAAACTTGACTCTTCTGTAGTTATATAGTGAACTAAGACCGATGGCACTAAGTTTCAGGCGCTGCGTAATATCATTGCGCCTGCTGCACACATGGTACGGCAGCAAAGTTCCTTGATTATTACGCAGGAATGAGAGTATAGTTCCTAGCCATATCGGCCTAGAAAATCACAACTTTTCATTTTCCGTCAGTCTTAGTTCACGATCTAACTACAGATGTCAAGTTTTAAATCGAAAAAATATTGAAACTCTTTTGTCATTTTTTTTGAGAGAGATGCTAACGGTCTAATCAGATTCAATGATCTATGCTAAGCTATTAGCCTATTTCCAAAAAAAGTGGAGTGTTCCTTTAACAAAGACTTTTTTTTAAAACAGGAAAAAAGAAATACTAAGTTGGCGGACTCTGTGTTACTGTAGACTATGAAAAAAATGAAATTAAATTTACAGCATGTTTTTGATTAGGTACATGTAGTGACATGTGCAATCTTTTTATCCGCTTCGGTAACGAGATGTTCACGCTGTTTCCCACAGGATGACAAATACTGGTGTCGGAGGAAGAAGAACAACGTGGCGGCGAAGCGTTCTCGGGACGCCCGGCGCCTGAAGGAGAACCAGATCGCGGTGCGCGCCTCGTTCCTGGAGCGGGAGAACGCAGCGATGCGTCGCGAGGTGGCTGAGCTGCGGAAAGACTGCGGCCGCTGCCAGAAGATCATGTCCCTGTACGAGGCCAAGTACGGTGCGCTGTGAGGGACACACTCACCCGGACACTCATCACTCACTCCGTGGCCAACGCCAGCGTTCAATAGTGTTTTAAACAAGATCTAACAGAGCTAGGGCACCATATAAGATACCACAGCATGACCTTTGACCCCTCATATCTCATCCACGACCCCTAGCGTGGCCCGAGTTAATTCAGTGTGGAGACGTGATGAAAACGCCAACGTGGGCCGAACGGAGGAAAAAAGGGTTTCCAGTCTGCGAAAGTTTCCATAAGTCGTAAAAAATGAGAGTCTGAGAGCGTGTTTTCTCCCCTTGTTTGCACTCGACACGTCGTTATTTATGTTTGTGTGCAGGAGGTTTGTTGACGAAAACACAATATGAAGCTTGTTTATTCCTGTCGAGTGCCGATCGACGACGCCGAGAGACGGGAGTTGCTCTTGTCGTTGCTCTTCCAGGCGGATCTCATGATGTGAACGGGACGTTTTTAGCTGCATCTTTCCCAACGCGACTCGGGACAATTGGGTTTTAAATGTGAGCGAGGGATCAAACTGGATCTGTTTTGTTTTCAGGATTTAATTCAGGGCAATAATACGCGACTCATCTTTACCTCAGATTAGATGTATCTAACAAGTGGACCTTTTTAATGGTTTTAACTTTAAATGTTGGTGCTTTGTTTCGTTTGCTGTAGTTGCGTCCGTCATGAAACACAAGTAGAATGAATTTCTGTGGAAAATGTTTTTGGGGTCTTTTTATTCTACTTAATGCATTCAATATTGCATTTTAATGCGTTAATAATAATAATAACAATGCATTTTTAGAAATTGTGAAATAAACGTGATTGGTTTTTTTGCCATGTAAACCGTGCAGTGAGTCGATGACATTAGTCTCACTAGTTCTTTGCTGGTTTTTCAAAGGGATGTTTTTTTTTTTAAATGGCAAAAAGTCATAATGTGCTTCCAGTGTTTTATGGATTTTGATAGATTATTAGTTATTATGTGGTTTTTGTTTTCAGTGTTCATAAATGTCATGACCACAAAGTGTGCTTACAACTTTTTTTGTTGAAGAAGCTATGAAAACAATTTTTATTTTCATATATATATATATATATATATATATATACACATATATGTATATATGCATTGTAAAAGCTAATGTAATCAGGATTGTGTTTCTAAAAAACGGGTTACAAGCACTTACAGGCAAACATATTGTATATTTACGAGTGGTTAGTGCATGCTGATGTCATAGTGATGTCACAGTGGGCGTGTCCTCTTCTGTATAAACTGTGGATTATTTTGGTATTTTTGTTGTTTTAAATGAGTGTAGCGTGCTGCTCTTATTTACTCCTGTTTGATTTCATTTAATTTCATTCTTCAAACCAAACAATACAAAACTTTCACCTGTCAGTCACTGTGTTTTTAATGAAGTTTGAATTTCTAGGTCGATTTTGATTTAAACTGAATTGTGACGTTGATTTTCATTAAAATCTGTTACATAAACTCCAGACTGCGTCAGACTCTATAAAGCTCAAATGTAGCAAACTCGTTTTTGTCTGTAATAAAACCATTGCATTTTTAAAAAAGATATACATTTGTTTTTTTAAAACAGTGATGTGTTGTTTTTATAAAAAGACACTTTCCTCGTGTTATGCAGTATGCTATGACTGTATCTTGTATCATGCACATTATTAATAAAGGAAGATGTATAAATGATCTAACCTTGCTGAGGTCATGATAATTGTGCGCTGTGATTGGCCGTGGCTGATGACGTCACGTGCCCCAGACATCTGCATTGGCGACAGTGATGAATGAATGACCTTGCGCGTGCACGCGAGCATCTGTGCAGTAATGTTTACATTTAACGCGATGTACAATTCGACTGCGATGCTTTTCCATTATTCAATGTAAACACGCTAGACGCACACGTTGAATCGTTCTAAAACGTGGCGTGGCGTTCTATGACGTGGCGTTCTAAAAACGCGGAGCTCAAGTTTAAAGTTCGGCTTTTAAAAAAAACGGTTCCATTTTTCGTTCCATTTCCCCGCGTTTGCGGTTATTACAAGAGCGCGTTCTGTGTGAACCGGTCCTGATTCTATACCAATATACCTGGTTTTGTTTGTAGATGGTTTGGTTTGCACGTCTATACTCTGGAAGTGGTGTGTGTGTGTGTGTGTGTGTGTGTGTGTGTCGGATTCATTCATTATTATTCTCAGCGTGTTGCGTAACAATCAGCCGAACACCCGAGCGTCGTTACATAACATCTGCTTCAGAGACAATGATCTGAATGTCTGACTCGGAAGAGAGAATGAAGTCACCTCTATCTTCTATCTCTAGCTCGAGGCGAGCTCATGTATTCTCTTATTAAACATGAAGTCTCAGGATTTTATGTGACTGATCAAAGAGTTTTTATGGTCAGACATTCTCATGATTTCTCATCAGGTTATGGTTTAGTTCATGTGCTGCTGAGAGACGCTAAACATCACAATTTGATGTGTCATATTTGTGTTCATTTATTACCAATGTAATGAAACACCCGCACGTCTCATTCAATCTATTAATGTTAATTTAACATTTACATGTAGCCTACATTTGATTTTCAAAAGGTTTGTACTAATATTAGTTAATGCACTGTGAACTAACAGGAATATTATATTTTTACTAGCCTATTTAACATGAAACACAGATTAATAAATGCTTTTATTAAAATAAAAATCATTGTTATGATCACTTCCATATTTCCTGATGTACTTCCAGCATGTTTGACATCATGTAACTGATTCATTACCTGAGTTTATTTACTGACATCCTGATTTTTTATTTTATTTTTTTCTATAGGATGACATTCTTGTCTCAAACATGTTTTGATACAAGCAAAATAACCCGTTACGGACAGGGTTTTTTCTCATGCCTTTTTCCTTTTTTATCAACACAAAATCTCATTAAATGAACTTGATCTTCCAGGGTCCAGGTGCTCAAAGTTTCATCTGGATCAGAATTATCTAGATTTGGAAATCATGTTTTACTATCCAGGATGAGGTTATTCATTTTACTTTTGTGCTGTTTTTTTCTAAGCAAAATAGGATTGGATCCAGATACACACTGATTACCAGATCAATGGAAGCTGCTAGCTGTACAGTACGGAGTCGATGTGGTCACTTTAAAAGCTTAATATGAAGAGAAAACAAACAACACCTTCCATTTTCAATGACCTTTAAAGAATCAGGCCCCGAAAAGGCAGACGTGAGGTAAAGAAAAGCCACACACACAAACGTCTTGTAGACGTGTTGGTCAATCACAATGAAAACATTTAGACAGATTTAAACAGCCATGAAAAAAAACTGCAAATAGAGATTCTAGTTAAACTTGCTATATTTCCAATTGAAGTTTAATAATAAAAAAAAAACATGCGTTTTAAACGGTATTGGAAAACGATATTGCAACGACCCCATGTAAACAGTTCTGTCTTGATTGGCTGTGGTTGGGGGTCAGAGGTCATGACCCTGAGCTTTATCAACACAGGTGTTCAAACAGCTGGTCTGGAATACAGCCTGAGAACAGGACCGAGGTTATAATAACATGTTAAAATGTTTTCATGCTGCACTTATAGTGTCGAAAAACAACAACCTGCTGAGAAAAGATGGATATTCATCAGAAAAGCTAGTCAAATTAAACTAGTCCAGCCCGATCTCATTGATTTATAAACTCTTTCTAAATGAATCATTACCCTTTTCTGTAGCAAGCTAATTCAATTCAAATGAATTAATCAAATTAAAAGAAACCCAGAGCTGGAGTGGTTTTGTAAACCTGAACATTTTATTGATATTTTCTGTAACGGTTTTGTTTTGCTTTACATTACTATCAGAAAATTCTCAAATTGCATATTTATTAGGATTGTTTGGCAACTAGAATAGACTTAACAAAATTATACATGTTTGTATTTGTGTATATTTAAGGGTCAATAATTTGATAATGTAAGAAAAACCTACACTGACCAAAGGAGGAACCACTAGCTGCACGTTTGGGGTTTGAGGTTTATAAAGTATACAGGCATGCTATGGAATAATTAATCTACTTCATGAAGTTAAAACATTACAAAAATCAAACCCATCAAGAGCTTCAACATCCTTCAATAAACAGAAGAAAATGACAAACAGGAAAAAAAACATCTTTGATTGAATGACTTTTACAGAAAGTACGTTCAGCACTTTGTTAAACATTTTATTAGTCATTTCATCTTGCATATATTTATATTCATATAGTTATTTCTGAAAAAATAACTTCAGCACGTAAGAAACTAAACAAAAGATCTCATACATAAGAAATATATACATATTTATGTCATCATGGTATATATCTCTTAATATGCTTTATAAATGCCATAGAGAACTCTTTTGAAAAAACACGAAAAAATATAGAAAAATTGTAAATAAATTACAAACAAATGTAAAAATACAACCAGTCATAGCATTTATAGAGAAATCTAAACCCCACCCACCCCAAATGAAATCAATGGAACGATTGAAATTCACGAAGCTGACGTTCACATTTCAACGTCAGCGAGGGACGTCACAACAGGGTCAGGACGAACATACAGTCTCACCCAAAACCCTTCCTTTTTAATACAATCCTTAACTACATTACCAAGCTATAGTTCAGACATAATTGGCATTAAAGGGCAAGTAAAAGGACCTTTAGCATCTAGCATATAGAGTTTATTGTGAGGCCTTACGAGAGTTTCCAAAGGCCCGATGCGTAAAGTGCAACGCGGCAGAACGCTGAGGGGGAAGTGATGTCATAAACGGAACCCGTCACAAGGCTCCAACCTTCAAGAAGATTCTAGAACGCAAGCCTCCATCCCAGCACAATAAAACACTTAACAAAACACAGCCACTGCAGTCGGAATATGAGGTAACATTCAGAGTCCTGGAGCTGAGAAAACAAAGTGCAATTTTCACGGGAGCATCTCTCCCAAACTACGATTTATGACCTCTGGAACGCATAAACAATGCATTGAATTCAACATGCTGGAAAGGTAATCTGAGGGTCTCTGCACCAATGACCTTTAATCTCGTGCCTCACCCCTTCAAAGACATTTAGCGGTTTATCAAAACCTCCTCTTCTCTTAAACCGGTACCTTCTGACCGAGAACCTACGTGTAAGAGCGAAACCAATCAGACCCGCACAACAATCCTCCAATCATTCTGCCTGTTCTTCTACTGTGGCTGAACTTACGAAATCTTGAGAGAATGCGAAAATGTATGACATCAATCCACAATCTGACTCTTGACGGCACTAGAAAAGGGTTCAAACACTGGCTGGTTTAATCAGGATTTGGCTTAATGCGTTCAAACTGAAAAGGAGAATCCTAAAGTTAAACCAATGTACAGAATGTGCAAGTCATGAGCACAAGACCCACATCGGTTCAGAGAACAAGTCATAAAATTACCATAAACCCTCAATTATGACCACTGAGGTGCGACCGAACTGTTAACGTGGCTGATATCTCCAGAGCGTAATATTTCTGAACATGAACACCATGCCAGAAATCCCTTTTTAGCATCTAGAATCTTCCATTAGAATATTAGCTTTTTTCCCCCCCAGAATCAATTTTAAAAGTAGCAATCAAAGCATAAATCATCAGATTATGTAGACAAACAATTGGGACACCATAATCAAGTGACTCATTACTGAAAAACAACAAAAGCAATAACACCTGTGTAACAGGAGGCTGGTTACTCCAACTACCAAAAAAAAAAACATTAGGAAACAAGAAACAAATGATTGGTAAAGTAACAATCACAAGCAATACTCAGTAGTCATGACACTCTTGATTTGTCATGGTGGTAAGTAACAATGATTCATGAAGGAGGGGAAAAAGGAAAGTCTTTCAGCATTGGGATCTCTTCAGCTCTGAGACTTTAGTTGGCCAACACCACGGGTTGAAAGGCCTGGCCGGAGTACTGCAGGTTGTATCCGAGTCCTTCCACAAATGGAGGCTTATCCATGAAGGAAATTCCACTGTTGGCCCCAATGATTCCCACAGCCTGGCCTGGTGGGGGGCTGGAGAACGGGTCGAAGGAAGCGTGTGGGTGCGGACCCTGGAATGGGGTGATTGGCGCAACTTCTGCATCAAAGTAGAGGGGCCTCTGGGAAATGGGAAACACAAACTCTTTGGCATTAGGAGACAGTTGGCTTGGGATGGGTCCAGCCAGAGAGTGCATGGAAAGGGAAAGGGGTTTGTGGTTGACCAGCCCTGGTGGGGAGATGGAGTTGGGAGAGCGGGTGATCATCCTTTGCTGGGGAGCTACAACGACAACGCCAGGACTGGAGGAAACTCCAGGGTTCCCACTCTTCTTCATCTTCGTGGAGCCAAATTTGGTAGCGGCGAAGCTGGCTGTAGTGAAGGTGATTGGCTGAGGAGTTGGCCTGGAGCTGGACGGAGGGTAGATGAGGCTGGCGCTTGGCGGAGACGGGGTGGATGTGTTGGAGGAATGAGTGCTGGGATTGGTGGGAGTGCTGGGAGTGGCGTAACCGAACAACCCTGGGCATGATGAGGTAGAAAGTGGAGTCGGTGAACTGGAGATCGAAGGTAGCATGACCGGCGACACCTGGCCTCCGATGGGAACGAACACCTGAGCCTCTGGGTTAAAGCCCAGATTCTTGACTTCCTCGAACTCCAGGTCTCCATTAAGCATGACGTCGGATCTTTCGGCCTCACACCCTAAACCTGTCGGATCCTCCATGTAGAGGACTTTAATCGCACCCTTTTCCCCTATCTGGTAGGAGACTTCGTAAGGGTCGATCCAAATGCTGAGCTCGGGGGGAACATTGGCTCGGACCTCCTCAGTGTCCAGACCACTTCTTCTGGCTGCCAGCTCCACAAGGGGGTCCCTGGGAGCCCCCAGATGAAGGCACCGGAAGGCAGAGCCACGTAAAGGAGCCTCGGGGTACCAGTGACCTTCGAAACGGGACACCAGGATATGCTCCAACTCCTCGCCAAACAGATCAGCTCTGCGGCGAGGGAGCTTGTTGTACAAATATGACACGATGAAGTTCAATGCAACCTTCACCTCCAGATGCATGATGAATTTTATTATTTCTTGGGAGTTCTTTTGGTGATAGAAGGACCTACGACCGTCTTAACATCTCTTGCAAATATTAAGGTGAAAATCTTTAATCGGAGCCTTCAATATCAATTTAAAAGCAAGGGCCTCTGATTTTTGGATTGTTGCTTAGAAATTGCTTAAAAGTGATTGTCAGAGACCAGTTGATTTTTAAAACTCCAGAATTGGCACTGAAGTCAAAAGACTGAGCAGCAGCTCTCCGAGATCCAGTTTTTTCAAAGCCTCTGGAAAGACAAAGACAGACTGGTTAAACAACTATAAATACACAATTCATTGACTGTCAGTGTGCATGGGTGTTTGTTTCAGCAGATGCTGAGGACAAGTTACCAATCCGTGATTATCCTTATGAAATCCCTCATCTGTCCCGCTGGCTAAAGCACTTAGGATTACATGTGCTAAGAGAGGAAAAAGTTAACACCAAATGCACTCGGTGTGTAGCTGTAATTCCATTTTAACAGTAAAAGGAAATTTAAAGTGCATATTGACAAAGAATAAGACAATTCTGAACATGCCAGAGTTGACTTTCTTCAGGAAGAAAATAACCCAAGGTTTATGGCGTATAATTTACCTGCACATGAAATTGAGATGGGAGAAAGCTTGCAATTGTTTTAAAATGAGACCAACCATTCATCTAATGAAACATACTTTCTGTAAAATATTATGATTTGAATAACTAAAGATCAAATGTATTCACTTGAATACTCACATCTGAGGGGAAACCTTAGAAAGTGCTGATAAAATGGTGCTGCTGAAGGAACGTTTTAAAGAACTACACCTCCCAGCATGCACCACGCCACAGCTTTTGGCGTCATCACCACGCGTGTGACTGTTGATGTGACGCCTCCGCATTTTGAAAACACAGATAAGCTCCGTAACAGTCAGTACATTAAATGCACTGCAATCGTTAGATTTATAATGGAGTCGGATTCGCGATGAGTTTGAGCATATACGAGGACGGTCACTGTCGGTAAATGAAATACATATATGATTATTCATAAAAGAAACGCGTTTCATGGCCGCTCATACAATGACAGGCCAATAAATCAAATATTATCACCATTTCATCGCATACAGACATCATGCATTTAAAACGCGTTTTAGACATATGGAGACAGAGGATAAAACTGATTTGACAATTTCCTTGTGCAATTATCTTATTCACAGCGCATTAATAATAATAATAATAGCTACCAATTGTAACGTTTGCAAATCAAATATCTTTGCTCGATATATTCCCGGAGGTCATTTAATTAATGTGTTGATATCCATAATTGATATGATAAACTAAACGATCGCGTAACTATTAAAATAAAAAATCATGTCGGGCATTCAATGTCACTCAATGTCAACGTTTGATCACATGCCATAACATAAACAACTGAATTTATGCTTCTGACTGAATAGATTTATTCCTTAATAATTCACACGCCTGGTTGATTGTTTACACTCCCGCCATCAGATACAAAACACATCCAGGAGATTCACATTATCTGCCTAAACTACATAACAGCAGGTTCAACTCAACAACCAGAAGTCTTATTAATCTTTACTCAGTTTAACTTCTATTACTGTTATTATTTGCAGGGATCCAAACTCTGAAATATCCAACACAACACATTCAACACAATTACTAGTGTAACATGACAACAGAAACACTAAAGCAGTACACACTGTTCTGATGGTGTGTGTGTGTGTGTGTGTGTGTGTGTGTGTGTGTGTTGGGGGTTCCCTTAAAGAAAGTGTTTTTCAACACATGCAACATGAAAACTGGATGATCTAACTCCAAGAGAAACCGCAGAGGTTTCATTCAAATCTGCAAATCCTGGGCATCCTGTGTTTTCCATACACACAAAAACGAACAGAACAACATGTTCCCTGAAGTTACTCCTGACAGTCAGACATGAAATGAGCTTATACACAGCAGCTCTGTTAAACACTCACAGCAGACAGATAAATAATCAGCTTTTGCAAACCTTTGGCCTGTTTCAGTCCTCTCAGCACACCATTAAAGCCAAGGACATCTGTGCAAACACATTTTATCATCCATTTAAATGCCAAAACAATACAGCTGCACGCAAATGCCTCAAATAGTAGGCCTATCAATTAGTATCATTTTATTGCATCTTTAAATTTGTTTCCTCTCAAATCTAAAATGGACAATTCATCAGTCATTCAAAAGAAAAACAAAGATTCGCTATGAATGTGTCCATGCAACACGACCCAGCACAAATACATTCTGCTGTTATTCTTGATAATTATAAATCAAGTACTTACTGATTCAAAGCTTGTGTTTCTATCCTGCGCTTATGATTTCCATTAATTACACATGTATCAATATGCGTTGAAGAACTCCTTCACGGAGAACCGCTGCGTTTTGTTCCGTTTGACCGAAACGCACTTTTATTGAGATTTTATTTAATTTTATGTTTATTCATGGCGTGACGTCTCCCCACTCCCGCACGCGCCCGTGTAAACTTCACTGTTTTGCTGCCTCGTGCATTTATATCACAGCGCACGCGCTCGCCCCGCCCACCGCGGTGACGTGTTTTCAGCTGGAACTACTTACTGATTAGATCTGCGCGCATTAATAAAAACAATAATACTATCATGCAAGATGTAACAATAACTTTTAATGACACTGATTTAGGACAATATGAATCCGACTCTACTTACAGTATAAAATTTGGCTTTGTTATAAATTAAATGTATCTATTTTGCAAATTGTAGGCTATATCCGCAAAGATAAGTTCACCAACATCAAAACAATGTTTCACATATTCAAAAAATTAAAAAAAGTATTTCAAAACATTTTCATCTTCAGTAAATAATAGAAAGCAATAGCGTTTTCAATTTACAATGCCTGATTGATGTATAAATTAATTTCTTACCCTCATTTTCTTTTTCTCATATCTTTATTATTTTTCGTCTTCTGTCGTTAGCAAATTGTTAAAAAAAATCTTGAATTCTGTTGACAATGAAATCAATGAATTTATTGTCATAATATCTGTGCACAACCCACGCGGATTGATACACAGTCATAAGTTTTATAAAATGCTCTAAGGTCATCGAACTTTTAAAAAATATATATATTACAAGCCTACTCGTTTTACAGACTAATGAATAAATTACTTACTTTTAAAGCATGTTTTACTAGGCCTGTTTTATTATCTATAATTTTAAAGACATGTCTATTTGACTCTTTTATTTGTCTCAGAGATCTTCTTGTTTCAACAAACGCCGGTTTATGTTTATTTTACTTCGTCTCTAATTAATTTGGCGTAGTAATGTTTCCATCTGTGAGGCTGTGCTGCGGAAGGCTAAAAATAAAAAATTGTCATAGCAACAACTTAGCTATTGGCTGGGAAACGCGAGGAGCGGCTGGCCATTGGTCGAGAGCA
Source organism: Meda fulgida (assembly GCA_030578275.1). Taxonomy (NCBI): domain Eukaryota; kingdom Metazoa; phylum Chordata; class Actinopteri; order Cypriniformes; family Leuciscidae; genus Meda; species Meda fulgida. Next base: position 37,747,767 of record CM060618.1, read on the forward strand.
GCGTCCACTCAGCAGGGGGCGTGGTGACGTTTGCTTCAGCGTGTGCAACGTGCATTATGGGAATTGGAGTTTCTAAAGAACATAAAGCAATATAGGCTACATGCTATTGCAAAGTGATTATATAAACTTTAAAGGGTTATGAAAATTAAATGTAACTTGACTTCACCCTAAAAACTCAACCACAAATAATGAAGCGTATAAGAAAATAATCGGTAACACTTTACAATAAAGTTCATTTGTTAACATTAGTTTATATATGAACTAACAATGAGCAATACATTTATTACAGTATTTAATAATATTTGTTCATGTTAGTTAATAATAAACAGCCGTTCATTGTTTGTTCATGTTATTTCACAGTGCATTAATTAATGTTAACAAATACAACCTTTGATTTTAATGAGTAAATGTTGAAATTGATATTAACTAAGATGAATAAATGCTGAAGAATTGTTCATTCTTAGTTCATGTTAACTAAGGTAGTTAAATAATAATAACTAATCAACCTTATTGTAAAGTGTTTCCAAATGATCTTGTCAAGTTTGTTCACTAAATATCTCCGAAACTCAACATATGTCTCATAATTCGAACTATAAGACAGTGTAAATAATTATTTCGGTCAGAATGTTCACATGCAAAAGATCTGTTTAAAACTGACATTTTAATTGCTGCTGCTGCCCTGAACCACGGCAAGCGTCTAAACATTTACAGTGTCTGATGTGTTTCTGACAGACTAAACTGTGTTAATAAGCATGTTTTTCAGCAGTGCCCTCTGCTAATGCAAAATATACTGCATGAATCTCAGGTGTTTTAGAAGCAGAGGCTTTCAGTAAGAGATGCACATACACTGGAACCAGCATTTAAAAGACTGCGGATATGGAAACATAAGAATTAGCCAAAAGAAGAGTCAAAGGAGGGCATTTAAAGGGATAGTGCGTTAAAAAATAAACTTCACGCACCCTCAAGTTGTTCCAGACCTGTATGAATTTCTTTGTTCTGCTGAACACAAGAAGATATTTTGAAGAATGTCGGTATCTAACAGTTGTGGGGCAACATTGGTTTCCATAGTATTTTTTTAATTATCAATACAATGGAAGTCAATGGGGACCAGAAACCGTTTGGGTACCGACATTCTTCAAAATATCTTCTTTTGGGTGAGTAAATGATTTTCATTTGTGGGTGAACTATCCCTTTAAATACAACTTTTTTAAATCATTCACAATGCCCTACAAAGACACTATAAGACATTTATGGCATAATGTGATTTTAATATCTGATAAATCTTAGAGATAAAATCATCATAAAACATAAAAAACAACATTAAAGACAATTAGCCTAACAAAGTTACAATACATGAAATTCTGGATGAATGAACTACAGTGTATGTTATTTTATTATATATTAAGTATTACAGCATAGGAGAGTCTTAAATGCGATTTAACGAATTTAAATATCCTGCATCAGCATCTTTATAGAAAATAAAAAGAGGTTTTTTTTTATTATTATTATTATTGAACACAAAAATATACAGAATAACAATATATTATATGTCAGGGAGCAAGAAAATAATGTACCCTTTTAAAAGATTCACAGCTTTCTTAGTAGAAAAATCAGAAATCAGATGCATATCTTCAAGTAAAAGGTTGAAGAAAGGTTGAAATAAATGTACACTTATGTATAAAATATTTTGCCAAGAACAAAATAAGATTGAATAAATGAAAAAGTATCAGAATCCTCTCTCTTATAATGTGTTTAATAACCAAGAATGACATTTTATTATAAAAAGGGGGGAACGTTGTACTTTTTTTTTACAGAATGTTGTCGCGTGACGTCAGTGCCGTAAAGCGTCAGCCGCTGTCGTGATTCGGCACATGTGTAGCTGTTGTCAAGCGCTCAAATCATGACTGAGTATAGATTATTAATAGAGTGAATGTATAAACTGGAGCAGCTGAATAACATCTGTCTGCACACACACACACGGGCTGTCGGAGCTTCGGGAGGACTGAGAGGTAATATGACAGAAAAAAACACAGCAGATGACAGAGATTGACAGACAGATTGTTAAATGAGTAACGTTAGCTGATCATAGATGTTTATGTGTCCGTCACAGCGCGCGCTCAGTCGTCACTCCTCGCGGGTTCACGGTTCGGGTCTGGTTCTGGTTCTGGTTGTGGTAGAGGATGTTCGTGCTGGTGGAGATGGTGGACACGGTCCGGATTCCTCCGTGGAGTTTCCATCGGCAGCTGAACGACGCGATCGCCGAAGAGCTCAACAAGAAACTCGCCAACAAGGTGAAAAGAGACACTCATCTCACATATTACCGAGTCATGCTTCAAAACAAATGCTTCCAGTGTTGGAGAGTTACTTTTAAAGGTAATGGATTACAATATCGCGTTATACTCACTGAAAAGTAGCTAATTCCGGTAAGGAAAGTAATGCGTTACGTTACTTTCGCGTTACTTTTTCTAGCTGGGCTTGCTTGTTTGTTATTCAAATGAAGGTCAGCAGCAAAGACTTTGGTTAATAAAGTGAGATTGAAGAGATTAAATACATAAAGTACATTATTTAACATAATTCTTGCAGATTTTCGTAATTTGACTTTGCATTTTACGTATTTGATAAAGATTTTAAAAAGTATTTCAAAACCATTTAATCTTCAGTAAATAAGCAAGAGCGTTTCAGTTTGCAATGCCTTTAATTTGTACTCAAGCCTAATTGATGTATAAATTAATTTCTTTTTCTTTTTTACTTTTTTACTGTCGTTTCCCTCCTATCTTTCTTATTTTTATTTGTATGTCGTTGGCTAATTTATTAACTTTTTTTTCTTGTATTCTGTTGATAATGCTTTGTCGTAATATGTGCAAAACCCAAATTGATTGAGACAACCAATGCACAACCCGGATTGATAAGCGTTAAGTTTTATAAAATGCTCTAAAGTCATGAAACTTAATACAAATATATGTTATCATACTCATTTTACAGACGAATGAAGCAAAGGTTACTTTAATATAGATCTATAATTTTAAAGACACGTCATATTTGAAAAATTAACTCAGATATTTGGTTGTAAATTTTAAATAAATGCATTAGTTGCTTGAAAAAAGTAATCTGATTATGTAACTCACGTTATTTGTAATGTGTACCCCCAACACTGACCATAACATTATTTATTTATCTGTAAATAAATACCAGAATGACATTCTCAAAGTGAAAGATTAATTAGCCTACTCGTTTATTTTACTGAAAATAACCGTAATATTCAACCAGTCAACCGTAATATTCTGAACTTTTATTACAATTTAAAATATAGTTCAAGTTATTGTCTCTTTTTAATCACTTCGTGTAATTTGTAATTAAACCTCTAATTTTTCCAGAATGTCTTTATTATAGTTTGTCGCTGATCCAGACTTTTTAACTCTCCCTCCATAGTAAATTCATAAAGAAATAGGGAAATTACTGCTTTGCACTTATAATTTCAAATAAATTTGTTTTTATCAACTTGAGTACAGATTCAGGGTACAAATACAAAACAAGACGATACATAAAATAAACAACAACAAAAATAAACATTTTTTTAAATTAAAAATTATTTTATGTGTACAATCTGTCATTTTTATAACATGATTGCTGTTCACTTACTGCTATCAATTCCAAGCTTTTTAAAACTTAAGATTTAAGCATTATTTATAATATTTGAGAACTATAATATATATATATATTATATATAACATATACATATGACACTGGGCAAGTATATATATGTATATATAATTATTATTTTTTTATTATTATTATTATTATTTTTTACAAATTTACTACTAGATAACTTTTTCTTAGCCAGTGCAAAACTTGCCCAGTGTCATGAACGTCATGCACAATGTAAAAATGCACTCGATCAGATCTTTATGTGACAAATGCTTTCTCTTTCCTAAAAAATACCTAAATAGAGTACAAAAGAGGAAGGTGACTGCAAACATGGGGACAAAAAACAGCAAAAAACCCCATTAAATTCTGCTACCATGTAAATGTTGGAGGAAGGAGCCTCAGATGTTGGAAACAAGTGTATTAAAGAGATTCACTTCATTTCCATGATGTAATTAAATATTTCATCATTAATAACCCCTTAACGGTCACTCCCCTTTTTTGCATAGACATGAAAATCACTATCCAAACATAAATGGTTATAATTCAAGAATGCTTTATAGACCTAAGGCTGGTCTTGTTTTTTTATAAAGACATTTGGCAGATTATTATAAATATAAATTAATTATGAAAGTGAAACAAGTTATAGATGAAAAAAAAGTGAAATAAATGGAAAAAAGTTATAGAAGTTTTCGTTCATGAAAATGTAAAAATATAATTATTATATTTAATGTAACATATACATTTGACAAAATATGTTTTACTCTAAAACGGCAAGAAAATCAAAGCCATAAATCTGAACAAGTTGTGTTCCAAATTTTAGGTTAATATCTAAAAAAAAGAGCTTTCAGTAAGAGATTTCTTTGGGCGTAGCATCAAACGTTTTCTCTAGATGACAACCAGACTCCATTTCTGCCCATATAAGGGCGCCTTCATCTCCATATGTAATTTGAGTGCTCCTTACCATATATTTCCATAATTTTCATACAGTTTATGACATCCTATTCAGAAGTAGTATGGGTGGTTTGGCAGTATTTGATTTGAATTCAACCTCTTATAAATGAATAAAAAGAGCACATGTGCGTTATAGCTCGCGAGAACCCATAATTCTTTTCTTTATATTTCAAACATTTTCAGACTTTTTTTCTCTCATAAAATTGAATTGGTGTTATCTTTTGAATTCTTTGCATGAAAACAGAGGTTTCTAACCAATCTTTCATGATTTTTCATGTTCATCGCTATTTCAAAATAAAGGCCTGAACACGCCTAATGAGTATGAAATATTCTTGTTGCAAATTGATAAATTACTTTATAAAAAAAAAAAAAAAAGAAAACAGTCACCAAATACGGAAACTAGAGATTGTAAGCTTTCAAATGATACATAGTTTGTCAATATTACTTTAGGTTTTTACTAAGATATTATTGTTTTAAATGTATAATGGCAAAACATAGTTATTAATAATTCATATTTTTAAAAATTTCAAGTACTCAGAATCATTATCAAGTCCATTTTCCCCATATCCCGTCCCCCATGTTTCTGCAGGTGGTGTATAACGTGGGCTTGTGCATCTGTCTGTATGACATCACTAAACTGGAGGATTCCTACATCTTTCCTGGAGACGGAGCGTCTCATACTAAAGGTACAAGCGGCATAGCAACATCGTCATAGCAACATCGTCATAGCAACAGCGTCATAGCAACAGCGTCATAGCAACAGCGTCATAGCAACATCGTCATAGCAACATCGTCATAGCAACAGCGTCATAGCAACAGCGTCATAGCAACATCGTCATAGCAACATCGTCATAGCAACATCGTCATAGCAACATCGTCATAGCAACAGCGTCATAGCAACATCGTCATAGCAACATCGTCATAGCAACAGCGTCATAGCAACAGCGTCATAGCAACATCGTCATAGCAACAGCGTCATAGCAACAGTGTCATAGCAACAGCGTCATAGCAACAGCGTCATAGCAACAGCGTCATACAACGTCCTAACTCACTGTTACTCGCTGCATTCAGGCGGTCGAGCAAAACCTCTGTCTCTCTCTTCTCTCCCGCAGTTCACTTTCGATACGTGGTTTTCCACCCGTTCCTGGACGCGATCCTGGTGGGAAAGATTAAAGGCTGCAGTGCCGAGGGCGTTCACGGTGAGAGAGGCCACACTACACACCCATGATGCTTTGCTCTCGCGCTCTTCGGCGATGGCAGGGTTGTTATACTTAACGAAAACCATTTAAAAATATGTTACTTGAAAAAAAAAAAGTATTTTTTAAAAAATCATTAAACTCTACTAAAATAACTAAAAAATATTCTGCCTCTAAAATTGACAATTATTAAACTTTTCTCTAAAATTAAAATGTATGGAAAATATAAAAATAAAAACTAGTTTGAAATGATAGTGATACTAAAACAACACTGTCAAATGAGTCAATTTACAAACTTATCGCATTTGATCAAGCCTTTATTCCAGTAGATTTGGAGCATTAGATCTTCGTTTAAGGGAATAATGGCTTAATTGGAATTTAGCACCTACTTGGAAATGAAAAAATTCAAAAAATCATTCGAAAATGATTATATTGGTGAATAATCAGTTTATGTGTGTTGATTCCACAGTGAGCCTCGGATTCTTCGATGACATCTTAATCCCGCCGGAGTCGCTACAGCAACCGGCTAAATTGTATCCTGAATTACCACTACTAAAACTCATTTAAAAATGTTGTATATATTATATACATTTAACGTAATTTATATATATATATATATATATATATTAGGGCGGTGCAGCGATTAATCACGTCCAAAATAAAAGTTTGTGTTTACATAATATATGTATTTATAGTAAATATATATAAATACACACCCGTGCATATATATATATATATTTAAGAAATCTTTGCATGTATATACTGTAAATATAGTTATATATATAATATATATATATAATTTTTCAAATATATATATTTTATATATAAATAACACATTTTTCTTAAATATATACATGCATGTGTGTATATACAAAATAATTATGCACAGTACACGCATATATATTATGTAAACACTTTTATTTTGGATGCGATTAATTGCGATTAATCGGTGCACCGCCCTAATCTTTTTTTTTTTTTGTATTTTTATTTATTTCTTTATTTATTTATAGTGTATTTGTAGTAAATGACCTGAAGTGAGTTTGTCTACCCATCATGCCCTGTTCCTTGACGGTTGCGCAGTGATGATGCGGAGCAGGTGTGGATGTGGGAGTACGAGACGGACGAGGGCACTCACGACCTCTACATGGACCAGGGCGAGGAGATCCGCTTCCGGGTCGTGGACGAGCTGTTCCTCGACACGTCTCCCACCGGCCCCAGCACAGAGAAGGAAGCGCCGAGTGCAGCCGGCCCCACAGCGCCACCCGCAGGAGTGGAGGACACCACACCGCAGAAAGAGGCTCCATACACACTCATAGTGAGGAGATTAGGAGCAAAATATACTTACAATGACGTTTAAACCTGTTCCATACACACTTTCTCTTTGGAATAACATCTCAGCTAACAGGGAAAAGTTACGAACCAACGTTCTTCCAGTAACATTAATGAAATGTTCGTTCCAAGTTACAGTCAAACCAAAATTGATTCAGACACCTTCTCACATTATCACAGTTTATTCGCTGTAGTTTAATGGTTATAAAATATGACAAGAACTATGTTGAATTATATTGAATATCTGTCAGCTGTTACCAGTTTAGCTCAACAAATCACCAAGCAATGCTTCATTTTGATCAGTCTGTGCTGTAAAAAGGTCGCATTAGCAATTAAAGAGAAAACACTTCAGCAAAACATGCTCAGGTCAAAGTGTCTGAATCATTTTTGGTCCCAATTTTTTTCTACATTTTACTGGTAGTCACTGCATGAAGAATTTTTGGGTATAATATGTCACAGTTTACTTTATTTAGCTACCCTCACTTACATAAATGAACTATAGTGTCCTGCGCACAGTAAAAATATCAACAATTATATCTGGTGTCTGAATAATTTTTGGTTTGACTGTATCTGGACTTTAATAATGTTTTCTAAATGTTTCGGAATATTCTGAGAACTTTCAAAAGTAACATTCCAAGAATGTGAGCAAAATAAAACTAACATTCCGTGAATGTTTATTTTCTCTCTAATTCTCACACAATCAAGTAAAACTGTTGAACGTTCTCAGAAATAATGTTTTGATAACTTAATGGGAACGTTGGCTCGTTAGCTGGGATGCGTTGATAAATTGCTGATAAGGCGGCGGCTGACGTCTGTTCCTCTCTTCGGCAGGGATCCGTCAGTGAACCGGGTCTGGGTCTTTTGTCCTGGTGGAACAGTTAACAGTCTCTTCTGTGAAAATACACGGACAAACATCAGCTCAGCTTTTCACAAGACTCATTTACTCCTTAAGCTCTGTGGACCAATCAGTGAGCAGATGCTGCTGACCAATCAGAGACACTTAACGAAGAGTCATTTGTAATGATTCAAAAGGGATTATTGTGTTGTAATTCTGCTGTTGTTTGGAGGATTGAGATAATTTGAGTTTTATTACTTTTTTGTTGAGACCTACAGAGTTTACTTTATAGATAAGTATTTTTATTTGAGGAAAAAACATGTTTAGCTTCAAATAATGTCTTTTTGATGCTGAATTGAAGATTTTTGTTCAAATGGTTTTTGGATTTTTGGTTTGTTTTGAAAAATTTGAATATAAAAATATTTGGAAAATTGTACAGACTAAAGTGTTGTTGTTTTAAAATAAAGTTTATATATATATAAAACGTATATTGTATTATTTTAGGTAACACTCTATTTTACAGTGTCCTTGTTACATATGTTACTTCCCATAGTAATAACAGTAAATTGTGCATATTTACATGCAACTAACCCTCAGCCAAATCCCATTACTATTACTGGGTACTTAAATAATTACACTGTAACAAAGAAACCTTAAATAAAGTGTAACCTTATTTTATATGTAATTGTTTTATTGATTCTGTCAGCAGACTTCTGTTTACATCATCTCTCGTGACATCATGATAGTTCTCTGACGGGAGTGACTCATTTCCCGGGATTGTGCTTCAGTAAACGCGTGTTAACGGGGATGTCCTCCATCACACGAGCTCCTCATCTTATATAACTGCGCTCGACAGGACGGGACAGAAGCATCTGCGAACTCCAGCTGTAAGTTTCTGCTTCTGGTCCATTATTCTAGCGCGTTTCCATCTTTATCATGCATTTGTTCCCGTAATGCGTGGGCTATTAAAATAACTATAATCTAAAATCAAATACTATTATTAGTGCTTGTATACATTTTAGGGGTCCTGTCTCCTACCTTCTGTTCAGAGCACGACCGTACGTGCTTTACTTAACACGCTCCCTATATTGACAGCATGTTTATATGTACTTATGTTGGTTATTATATTGTGTTATATTAACAATCGCACATAATGCCTTCAAAATGCTGTCTAGCAATTCAGCCGACGAGGTTCTGAGGAGCAATCCCTGCCCTCCATCAAGAACATTCTGGAATCGGGTGACGATGACTTGAACGGAACCTGGAAAAATAATAGCATAATTCAAACGTTCCTGAACGTAATGTGTCGTTTCTGTTCTGGTCATTTTTCCCGCGGTATTTCGGGTCAGAATTCCATCGCGTCATAGTTCTGTCTCTTATTCTTATTTTAAGTGATGTCATTTCGCATTTGATCCAGTTTTAGACAGAAGTAGGATTGTGATTGTGGATCTTATGATGTATATTTCGCTGTGACTTGGAATTTCATAGTTCGTGATGACGCTATAAAGTCGCGTGTTGCATAATAACAGCAGAACCAGCGACTCTGACGTCATGAGAACAGATTTCGCGTCACTCGTCACTGCGCACGACACTTTTAACCTAGAAATTATAAATACACTTCTGACAACTGATGTACAGTTTGGTTTGATCTCCTTCCTATACAGAACTGATATATAGTGTGTAAAGTGCATAGTTTGTAATTTGGGACACACATACTGTATGTGTATTATTAAATAAACTAAGCAAGAGTCGTCTACTTATAATTCAATCATAAACTTTTCAAATAGCAGGCTAGATCGTATGCTACATTGTTGCATGATCAAGCTCATTATACTGCACATTTAATTAGGTAATTAATATCAGAATAAAAATGTACATTGCTTTTTTAATGCATTTTTATAAAAGCTGCAATTAAGCAATCAAAATAGACATGTTAAATGTAATGTATGATTTTATTACGGTGGAAATATAAGGTCATGTCAAGTGCACTGCATTGTGGGCTACAGGATCTAACATACATACTGCACACAATACACATACAGGCTCATACAGATATAGTGTGGTAGTAGGCTAATAGTAATAATATGCGGATAAATGAATAAGGATTTCAGTGCTATGTTGAAAAAAGGATGAACGGATTCTAGCAACACAGCATTATGAAATAATGCAATATGTATTAATAATATGAGAGCCAAAATAAAGCAAACAATCGTATAACACCAGGACTTTTCACTTGAGTGGAAATACTAACTGGGCAGTTATCAATAAGCAGCATAAAAGATTGAGATTTAGATAAAGTAGACCCAGACCCAACAAGAAGAACCTCTGTTTGTTAGTATTAAACTATTCAAATTGTTAGTCATTCATGTGTTACATCCTGCAAACATTTAGTGAGTTCAAGTGGGGGATGGGAAACATTAGGGTTCGTAGATGCGTACAACTGCGTGTCATCTGCATAGAAATGAAAGTTGATGCCGTAAGTGCAATAAATATGACCAAGAGATAAAATATAGGTCTAATAATTAAAAGCGGACCCAACACTGTGGAAAACTGAGACTCCCCAGGTGAATAGGGTAAAACGTATAGATATCACCCTACTTCAGGTGATTGATTACATTAATCATTGCAAAACAAAAAATGTATTACAAGTTTTCTGAAATCGTATGTTTAAATATGCAAATGAGGTGTTATTTAATTAAATCTGCACTAATTTGCATAGATTTCTTGACCAAAAATCTGAACATTGGATGAAGTCAGATTCAAATATATTAGAGTCAACTGTTTAAGGAATAAAATGTTGTATAAAATCAGGAAACTTATAAATGTTATACAAACCCCTCTGTAAAAACCTTCAGAATATAGATAAGAAGAGGAGATTTCTGGCTCAATGTAGGAGGAAAAACTCATTTTGACAAAACGGCCTTTAAAGATATATACTGTCAGTGAAATCTACTGACGCAAATAGATAAAGTGCTCTAAAAGATACAGTTAAATGTGTATTTTGGATGTTTCTTTCCACTGGTCTGGAAAAACACTTTATGAAAAGCCCAAAATCTCGAAATTGTCAGATGCATGAAAAAACACTGTTTTTGCCTGTAGTGTCTCGCCTTAATCTGTACAAACTGTTTTCTATCACTTAAATAGGATGAAAACCAAAGACGGTTTTGTGTAGCGTAGTAGTATGCAATTGTGAAATTAGCCTTTTAATGTACAAGTGATCAAAAGTGATGTACAGTTCACTATGATCTTGGAGTGGTTTGTTGCATTCTTTAAGGCCTCTTTGAAATATGACCAAGAGATAAAATATGGATAATAAATAAAAGCGGACCCAACACTGACCCATGTGGAACACCGCGAGTAACTGAGACTTACAAACTGAGACTCCCTTAATCTGTAGGAACTGTTTTCTGTCACTTAAATAGGATGAAAACCAAAGTTTTCATGTTGTATAGTAGTATGAAATAGTCTTTTAATGTAGAAGTGATAAAAATACACAAGTGGTGTATAGTTCACTCTGATCTTGGAGCGGTTCCTTGGTTTCTTTAAGGCCTGTATGAACACAATGCAGGGTTTTGTGCGCGAGGAACTGGGCACGCACCCTAGCACCCCGGGCACAAACCGTTTTGCATGTAAACTCACACACACACACACACACACACACACACACACACACACACACACACACACACACACACACACACACACACACACACACAGAGCCTTTGTGCAGGGCAGAGTAAAGCTGTGTTACTGCATGTCGCTACACACAGAACAATCTGTGCAGACCAAAGTACGCATGCAAAGTATAGTTTAATGTGCGTCACTGAAAGTAGTCTTGCGCTGGTTGCCTGAGTTTAGTGTTTCTCTCAGAAAGCAGGTCGTGTTCTGCAAGCATCTGGAGAGCATTCAGAGAGACCGGATCATGGCGGACCCGGAGCTGTCGTCCCCGACGGACCCGTCCCTGCGCTCTCCGCGCTCGGGGTCGCTGTCGCTGTCCTTCCCGTTCCTGCGCGAGGGGAGCCGCATCTGGGACAGAGCCGCGCCGCAGCCCGGGGAGTTACCGAGCCCCCTGCCCACCAAACGCACGCGCACCTACTCCGCGTAAGTCAAGCACACACGGGTCACAAACCTTTACATGCTGGACAAACATTGAGGGTACGTTTACATTACAACGATATGCTTAAAACAGATACGTTTTTCCTTTCCTACAGACGACACCATTGTCAAAAAGATCCCCTTTCACAAGGATCCGTGAAAATGAATAAAAACGCTGTATTGTGCTGCCAGGCCATTAGATGGCGATGAAACACTATAGACTGAACACGTAATACACATGTGCATGACGTCACCGTCTTCAGAGATTCACGTTTTTGTTGTTAATTCTGAGACCGTTTTCAAAAACGTACGCTTTGAAAATGCACCCAAATCTCTGTCGTGTTCACGATCGGCCAAAACGCACTTTTAATGGGACCATTCACACAGAATGTATTTTTGTGGTCAAAAAACGTGAGACGCAGGTCAGTGGAACAAAGAAAACGCAAGCGCCATGTTCATAAGGGCCGTACACACCGGGACGAATACCAGCGTTTTTCAACGCGTTTTTTGTGTTCACACCCAAGCGATTTTCATTGACGATGAGCCGAGTGAACATGCAAATTCATTCCCTGACATTAGATGGCGCTTAATGTAAAACAGAAATACCCCGGTACACAAGGTGGCGCTGCGCAACTTTACGCTTCTGACACTCGCTTGTCACTCAGAAGAAGAGAGCAAGTATTTACGCGCTTGTCAAAATCATACAAAGAAAACATGGATATTTCAAGCACCAGAAGCTTCAAACTCACCATCAAGGGCCATTTGCTCTGCAATACCACTCCATAACAGTTCTCTTTTGTCAAGATTTTTGTAGTCGCTGTCGCGTTCATCATACAGCTCTTTATGCTCCGACACAAACGAGACCAACAGCTCTACATTCATCTTCCTCGATTTCTTCCCGGCAGTGTAGACGCTGGCGTATATCTTCTTCGCCATTACGTATGTGTGCTCGACAAAGACCGTTTTGCGTTTGAGCGCCCCCAAGTTGTGTTTTACTGTAACTTCAGAAACTCCAGACACGTGAGCAAAAGCGCCAATCTCATTGGTCGGATAGTTTTTGAGACGAACCCGAGGCGTTTTTTAAAAAATGACGCTTTTACGCGTGGCGTTTTTCCCGTCGGTGTGCACACTCACATTGGCGCCCTTTGTTTAGTCATGAGGCGTTAAACGTCGACCGATGTGAACAGGCCTTTAGACGTTTACTTACTTTTTCGCATTCTGCTCCGTCTCGCGCACAGTCGTGTCCACACAGCTTTCACAGTATATACCCAAGCGTGGATGGACGAGGCAATTGCTTTTTCTATACTCTAGCAGACGCCAGAGGGCAGCACTGAGTCGTGTCATTTACAGGACATTCGCTTGGAAGGACAGAAGAAGAAAAGCAGTGGATCCGCCGTTGTGTGCCAGAATTAGAACAAGAGCAAGAACTAAAAGTAAAAAACGATGGATAAGGATATGCTGCTTTGTTTGCTGTTCTTGGAAAAGCGTGTTGTTTTGTGTCGCTCTTTACGTACTCTTCTTCCACCACTGCACAATACACCACAGCTGCATATTGCCACCTAGTGGACACTTCTGTCTCAACAGTCTCAACGCACCGTCCATGCGGACACGAAAGCCCTGCGGTGCGTCACGAATCATGTACTGTCTGAGTACATTTGAATTTGAACTTACTTCATGATAGTGATAGTGATCATTCATGAACGATCTGTTAATTGCGTGTGTCACATGACAAATGAACCAATAAAGACGCGGAAGGGAAAATTAAATATGTGTGTTCCCTGTAAATTATCTTTGGCTGCATTATAAGGATTTCTTAATTCAGATTATGTTCAAGATTGCGTAGGTGGATGTTTTCGGGGAATTTAGCTGTAAAAAGTATAACATTTAATGCTACTTAAATGAATAAAGATTCGTTCATTTTGATGAACGAGATCGAACGAGAGAGTCTGTAAAATGATCCGAATTTCCCATCCCTACTTCATGACCGTTAAAAAAGTATGTTCAATATAGTATGAATGTAACCCGTACTACTTCCGCCATGCTGTCACGTGACCTCCCAGAGTCATTTGCGTCACTTCGCCGCATGGGAAGTGTCCATCGAATACGCACTCCAGAATCTCGCCGGAAGTAGTTGGTCATCCGGGTACTCCTCGCCTACTATTTTTCGAATACTATGTATTTGGACATACTACTCTGTTGGCGTACTGTTTTCACATACTATGCAAGTAGGGAAGTATACGGTTTCGGACGCAGCGCTGGTGATACTTAATTTTCAGCTTTTCAACATCTTTTACTTTTAACATTTCAAAGTATACTACTTACCATGAGCACTATCTAGTGCACTTTTTTTTTCAAGTGCTAAAATCACTCACACGTGGAAAATTACGATTTGAAAAGTCATGAGATTTAAAAAAAAGTCGACAGAAAGTCAGAATTATGAGACAAAAAGTCATTGTGACAATTTCTACTTTTTTCTATCTAATAATTATGACTTTTAAGTCACAATTTCGACTTTCACAGTTTTGACCTTTTCAGTCATAATATTGACTTTCCATCTCATAATTATGAGCATGAATGTTTCATGTGGCAGAAATGGGCTTCCATAGTATTCTGTACAAATTTGAAGAGAAACTTCCTTTTTCCTATAAAAAGAGGTCCTATTATGCTCATTTACTACAAGTTAATAATTTTGCATAATGGGCCCCCCTTTTAACTATTTTACAAGGTGGCTATTTCATATCATTTTGTACGAGGTGAATCGTATGCAAATTTTGGGGGAAAAGAAAGCATGAAGGTCCACCCATAATAAGCGTAATAACTGGGACGTAAGCAAATCATACAAAAATGTACTAATGAGATGGGAGTCCTACTAATTCATATGAATTAGCCACCAATTGGACAAAATATAAACAGCTATGAGTTGTCCTGAGATTTGTGTGTGTGTGTGTGTGTGTGTGTGTGTGTGTGTGTGTGTGTGTGTGTGTGTGTGTGTGTGTGTGTGTGTGTGTGTGTGTGTGTGTGTGTGTGTGTGTGTGTGTGTGTGTGTGTGTGTGTGTGTGTGTGTGTGTGTGTGTGTGTGTGTGTGTGTGTGTGTGTGTGTGTGTCCAGGACTGTGCGTGCGAACGCGGGCCCCGTCTTCAAAGGTGTGTGTAAAGCCTTCTCGCGCTCGCAGGGTCACGGCTTCATCAGACCGGCCCTCGGTGGAGAGGACATCTTCGTGCACATCTCAGAGTGAGTCCCAGTTCAACACCAGTACCAGCTCACACCTCAACATCACCAGTCAGAGGAGAGCAAATCTCACTATATCTCACATGCAGAAACATGCTTAATAATACTGTTTAAAGGTCAAATAGCAACAACAAAAAGAATTAAAAAAAAATTAGCAATAATAATTATATGAATATATCATATATTTATGTAATTATGTTTTATATTTTTATAAATATAATATATAATATTAAAACAGCAAAAAAGAGTAATATAAAGTATAATAATAATAATCATTTAAGTATACAAAAAACAGTTATAGTTATGATTATAATAGTAATTTATATAACAACAGTAATTATAATAAAAATAATACTTTTTTATAAATATGATAATATAAAAATATAATATAAAATAATTATACAAAGTATATATTATTATAAAGTGAAATAACAATAATAATTTTATAAATGATACTACTAATAATAATGATAATTTTATAAAGTATTACAAGAACAGTAACAATTTTAATATAATAATTTTATAAAGAATAATATTAATAATAATAATTTTAAAATACAGTATTAGCAGTAATTATATTAATAATTATTTCAATATAATATATTATGTAGTTATATTTATCCAAATATAATATATAATAATAAACCACAACAATAGAAGAATATATATTTTTAAATATAACTGTAAATTAGATTATTAAAAATATAATAACTGTATAAAGTATACTAAAAATAACAACAATATTTATAATAATTTTATGAAGTAGCCTATAATAACCGTAACAAAAACAATATTAATTTTATAAAAAGTTATACTAAGTATATTATTATTATTATTATAAATTGTAATAATAATAATTATTATTTTATAAAGTATACTAATAATAACAATAGTAATAATTGTATAAAAGCTATAACAACAACAACAGTAACAATAGTTGTAAAATATAACAGTTATAATTTTATAAAATATAATAATATTATTAATGTTATTTTAAATATAATACAAAGCATAATAATAATAACTAGAAAAAGTTCGTCGAGACGAACTTTAAGTTGGCTTGTGAAATTTTTGACCAATAAGTTTGAAGAAGTTTAAAGTAGTTTAAAGTTTAAAGTATAGTTTGAAGTAATTTAAAATTGCAAGGGCGTTTCTAGTGGGAAAGAAAGATTAGTTAGAAAGAAAGATTAGAAAGAGAGAAAGAAAGATTAGTTAGAAAGAAAGATTAGTTAGAAAGAAAGATTAGTTAGAAAGAAAGATTAGTTAGAAAGAAAGATTAGTTAGAAAGAAAGATTAGAAAGAGAGAAAGAAAGAAAGATAGAAAGATTAGTTAGAAAGAAAGAAAAGAAAGAAAGTTATAAAGGAAGACTAGTTAGAAAGATTAGAAAGAAAGAGAGAAAGAAACAAAGAAAGATTAGTTAGAAAGAAAGTTAGAAAGGAAGATTAGTTAGAAAGAAATAGATTAGTTAGAAAAGAAAGAAAGAAAGAAAAATTAGTTAGAAAGAGAGAAAGAAAGAAAGATAGAAAGGAAGATTAGTTAGAAAGAAAGAACGATTAGTTAGAAAGAAAGATTAGTTAGAAAGAGAGAAAGAAAGAAAGATAGAAAGGAAGATTAGTTAGAAAGAAAGAACGATTAGTTAGAAAGAAAGATTAGTTAGAAAGAGAGAAAGAAAGAAAGATAGAAAGGAAGATTAGTTAGAAAGAAAGAACGATTAGTTAGAAAGAAAGATTAGTTAGAAAGTTAAAAAGAAAGATTAGTTAGAAAGAAAGTTAGAAAGAAAAATTAGTTAGAAAGAAAGAAAGAAAGATAGAAAGGAAGATTAGTTAGAAAGAAAGAACGATTAGTTAGAAAGAAAGATTAGTTAGAAAGAAAGTTGGAAAGAAAAATTAGTTAGAAAGAAAGAGAAAGAAAGAAAAAAAAGAAAGAGAAAGAAAGAAAAAAGAAAGAAAGATTGAGAGAAAGATTAGAAAGAAAGAGAAAGAAAGAAAGAAAGAAAGAAAGAAAGAAAGAGAAAGAAAGAAAAAAGAAAGAAAGATTGAGAGAAAGATTAGAAAGAAAGAGAAAGAAAGAAAGAAAGATTAGTGAGAAAGCAATAGATTAGTTAGAAAGAAAGAAAATTAGAAAGAAAGAAAGTTAGAAAGAAAGAAAGATTAGTTTAAAAAGAGATAAAGAAAGAAAGATTAGTTAGAAAGAAATATAGATTAAGGAAAGAAAGACAGATTAGTTAGAAAGAAAGAAAGAAAGATTAGTTAGAAAGAAAGAAAGATTAGTTAGAAAGAAAGAAAGAAAGAAAGAAAGAAAGATTAGTTAGAAAGATAGATTAGTTAGAAAGAAAGAAAGAAAGATTAGTTAGAAAGAAAGAAAGATAGATTAGTTAGAAAGAAAGAAAGATTAGTTAGAAAGAAAGAAAGAAAGATAGATTAGTTAGAAAGATATATTAGTTTGAAGGAAAGAAATATTAGTTAGAAAGAAAGAAAGATAGATTAGTTAGAAAGAAAGAAAGAAAGATTAGTTAGAAAGAAAGATAGATTAGTTAGAAAGAAAGAAAGAAAGATTAGTTAGAAAGAAAGATAGATTAGTTAGAAAGAAAGAAAGATTAGTTAGAAAGAAAGAAAGATAGATTAGTTAGAAAGATAGATTAGTTAGAAAGAAAGAAAGATAGATTAGTTAGAAAGATAGATTAGTTAGAAAGAAAGAAAGAAAGATTAGTTAGAAAGAAAGAAAGAAAGATAGATTAGTTAGAAAGAAAGAAAGAAAGATAGATTAGTTAGAAAGAAAGAAAGAAAGAAAGATAGATTAGTTAGAAAGATAGATTAGTTAGAAGGAAAGAAATATTAGTTAGAAAGAAAGAAAGATAGATTAGTTAGAAAGATAGATTAGTTAGAAGGAAAGAAATATTAGTTAGAAAGAAAGATAGATTAGTTAGAAAGAAATTATTATGTATATATTATGTAGTTATATTTATCCAAATATAATATATAATAATAAACCACAACAATAGAAGAATATATATATTTTTAAATATAACTGTAAATTAGATTATTAAAAATATAATAATAACTGTATAAAGTATACTAAAAATAACAACAATATTTATAATAATTTTATGAAGTAGCCTATAATAACTGTAACAAAAACAATATTAATTTTATAAAAAGTTATACTAAGTATATTATTATTATTATAAATTGTAATAATAATAATTATTATTTTATAAAGTATACTAATAATAACAATAGTAATAATTGTATAAAAGCTATAACAACAACAACAGTAACAATAGTTGTAAAATATAACAGTTATAATTTTATAAAATATAATAATATTATTAATGTTATTTTAAATATAATACAAAGCATAATAATAATAATAATAATAGTATCATTACATACATATAAAATACAATAACAATACTTTTGACTAAATATTTATTGTCTGTGGTTTTAGAAAACAGATCTTTAAAATAATGTGAGCAATTCGATTTAACAAATAAAGTTTTTTTGTTAAATCTGTTGAAAAATCTGAAAGCCATTATATTTTTAATAAACATAATACATTTATCAAGAATAAATGTAGTATATTTTCTACTATAGTATATTTTTATTAGACATGTCTGATATATGTGCAGTGTGTGAGTCACACACCCCTCGCTGAACTTCCACAACACTAATCTCTACTCTGGCCTTCAACATGATGTAAAAAGTGCTGGAAAGTGCATGTTTGTGGGAGAAGTGAAAATGAAAAGAAGAGGAAAACATGTATATGAGGTCAAAAACAGAATAAAAACATGACACTACATTCAATAATCAATAAATGAGTCATTTAGAAGCAAATGATTGCAAAAATCACTGTAAATCCATGTGTGTCAATCAAACCGTGTGTTTCTCTGTCAGTATTGAAGGAGAGTATGTTCCTATGGAGGGGGACGAGGTCACGTACAAGGTCTGTGCCATCCCGCCCAAGAACGTGAAGGTCCAGGCCGTGGAGGTGCTCCTCACACACCTGAAGCCCGGGACCAAACACGAGACCTGGTCGGGCCAGGTCATCAGCTCCTAGAGACCAGAGTGTTGTGAGAGCAGAGCATCATGGGAGCGCGGCTGTTGAAAGTTGAAGTGTGCAGAGGAGGTCAGAAGAGTTCAGCCGTCTAACGGAGACGGGCCGCTTAGAAACAGACTCTAAACGCAAGCGCACAAATGTAAAAACACAACTCACAGGTTTCTGTTGCATTGTCGACGCTCTCAGTGCCAGTTCACAGTACTTTCCCTGTTTCAGGCTCAATAGCGTAGGTATTTAAAGCTTGGTTCCCAATGCTTGTGTTCTTGCGTAGAGTATGTTTCTGGTTAAACGAGACGTCTGAGACGGAGAGAGGTTGTGAAATGATGGTTGAACATCCTCAAACTGAACTGTGAACCGAGTTGGAATGGAACGCATCGATCCAGATGCGCACATGCTACGCTTGTGACTGGTTTTGGCTCTTATATTTCTATTTCCAGACGTAGTGTCGGCCCACATCTGGTACACTGCAAGTAACTGTCCTGGGTTTATTTGAGACCACACTCGAGAGTGTTAAAATATGAGTGTTAAATTAATGAGATATTAAGTGAATAATTGAGTGATGATTGATCATTATTGAAGACACCTGAAGCAGAGAAAGTCACAAAGTGTAAGTCACCATTATGATGATCAGTGTTTGCTTTAGTTGGGCTCTCGACCCTTACATTTCTAACTTTAGATGTTGTTTGGGCTGTTGTAACTGAGTTGAGGGATTTATGATGTGGGCTGACACTATGTTGCTGTCTGAGTTTATGCATTAATTTTTGATAATTCAGTGTTAAATTGATGGTAATATAGGTTAATGGTAAACTATCACTGATGTTTTGCAGTAGTGAGAGTTTGGGATGCTGCATTCTCATTAAAGTTGCAATGCAAAAATCGTAATGTTCCTAAAACTAAACGTAATTTTTATTTGATTTCTGGGTGAAATTTACAAGAACAAAGACATGATCTTGACGGGTTTGGAGGGCTTTGTAACTTTAAGCTCTGTTATATATGCTGGAACTGAAGCATCATAGACTAATATTGCACTTGAAAGCCCAAATATAAACTGCCAAACTGACTTCATCTCCCAGAATTCCCGGGAGTCTTTCAGGGTAAAACAAGCAGCATTTTGTAGACAAGCTGAGGAATAAGTCGGCTAGCAAAAGCATTTAAACTGATTTTCACAGCAAAGGTCTCGTTATTTTTGCTATATGTGTGTGTGACGTTCATGATGATGTAATGACGGTGATGCACTGTTGCGTTAAATGTTTGGTCACATGATCTGTTGCATGTTCTTGAGTTTGTCTTGTGATTTGATCAGATTCTGGACCCTCAGTTGTCTCAGATCACTGTGGTCCACGTCATTTCCTTGTGACCTTTGACGGACTAATAAAATAACTTTATGATTCACACGTTTGTATATCACTGCAAAGCAAAGGATGCATTAATCATACAAAAAATTATATTTGCACAAAACTTTTAACCACATCATCTGCATATACACAAATATTACACGTCCAGCGTCCATAAACAAAGATCAGCCTCCTTTACTATTTACGAAAATGTGTATTTACAATGAACAGACATGTTTATGATGTGTCACATTGGTATTATTAGTAATCGCATGGATTCTTCACACAGACTTAATCATGAAAATCACATTATTGATATATATTTTTCCTTATCGGGAGTGTTACAACATACATTCTAATAAAGAGTAACCAAAAAACTTAACTAAGATCCTCAATAAATTATTGCTATGTTTGCTTGTTGGAATTGAGATCACATCATTCAGACTTTTCCAGCAAAACAAACTGGCATTAGTGTCATTTTACCAAATGAATTAAAGTTAAAGTGCATTTATGCCATCAGATATGAAACACTAACACATTAACATTCATATAACCAGACAGCAGATTCTGGATTAAAAAAAAATTAGAAATACCTGATCCAGAGGTTTCTAGATATAAAAAAAGCAAATGCCCTGGATATCTATCGGATCCGCATCATGTTTTCACAGATCAACGGGAGTGTTTCAGCGATTATGTGGAATCTCTGGAATGATTAACACATGAATATTACATTTAAACAGACTACAGGCAAAAAAAGGTCCTTGTGTCAATTGTATCGATGTGTGAAGCACAGCAACAAAAGTCATTTTCGAGCCAATTTCGGTCCAAGAGTGATGGCCGCCCACTTTTCCGACGGAAGTATTTCTTCCATTAATTTCACCCATATGGATTTTTAAAAAGTCTTTGTTAAAGTTTTAAGCCACGAACCAAGTCAACATATACGATCGAGGTGAATAATAACATTACAATGCAAAATTCCCAATCGCGTGTAGGCTATTCCTATTAAAATTACTGCATATCGCCCGTGAAAACTTGTGCACCCTATCACAAAATTAGATCACTAATAGTTAACTCACCGCTAAATTAGATTTTTTTTTGTCCTCAGTGTGTAGCCTAAATCTCACGTTCTCTCACTACAAACGTGAATATCTCTATCATAATTCATATGCGGGATATCTTCATCTCAAGAGTCTGAGATCCCAGAGAGCTACAACTATAGCCCACTGGAAACACATTCAGATACAATCACAAACACTCGGACACAACGATAATAAACCTCACTCTGAAATCAACCGTGGCAGCTGGAAATACGATCACGAGACCATCACAAAACTTGAGGTTAACACGGAACAGAATCTATCACTCGTTTCGCCACGAACATGGCGGTCACGTTCACACTGTCATTCCTCGTGAGGGTTTGATTGATATTACACAAAGAGGTCGGTCATTTACAGCACTGCCAACTCCTGAATAACAGACAGAAGTATTACGAGCGTAATGGCTCATACGAGGTCCTAAAACCACAGAAACAGAGGTCAAATGAGACATGGCCAAATACATATGCTCTGTTTGGTGTTATAACAAAAGTCATAAAAGTTTAATTTTCAGGCTGCTCAAATGGCCAATTAAACCAGGAGGCGGAGCTTAATGTTCTCAGTGAGACCTCCTCACAGAAAATGAGCGGGAATTCAAACGCAATGCTTCAGTTTTAACGATTGAAGAATGTGAGGATAATATATAGCGACATGTTTAATATCTGACAAATGCTGTAAGACAGAAAAGTTAAATGATATGACCGACAGTAATATTCAGGGATGCGAACTACTCGACTGCCTTTTGTAAAATTTCGCTATTTTGAAATAAAACTCTACCATTCACTAAAAGAAAATGGTGTAGAAAATTTTCATAAATTGCTAATAAATTTCACAAATTACAAAGAAATGCATAGAATTAAACATGAACTTTCGAAGTAGGAACTATTTTCATGTAAAATATAATACAATAATAATAAAAAATACTGTTTTATTTACAACTTCGAAAAATATTTGTTTTTTTGTTTATATTATTCTTGTAATGCTCAATTGTTAATGTGATGAGACAGGAGTGAATGTGTATATTTAAAAAAAAGGTTAAATGCATTACTTTACAATAAATTGTAAATAGAATTCTTGTTCTATATTAGCTTCCATCCCTTTGAATAGAAGGGACTAATAAGTTAAAAACTTGTTTAAAAGCCTCTACCTAAGGAGGTTTACTAATACTGATCTCTTATTGGTTAAAAACAGCTCTGTGAGATGGGTTAAACTGTTGCAGTCCATGTGGTTTACAGCTGCGAGATGTTCAAAGTTTCTGGAGTGACTCGAAGGATTCACCGTATTTTAATGCGTCTGTCTCTCCGCAAACTTTGCAGTGTGAACGTGGCCACCGTAAAACACTTTTTATTGTAAAAAGGATGGAATCTTTAGACTTAAAATTAATGTTTGAAATTTACAAAACTATAAACATGTACTGATAAGGGTCCATCAGTGATATTTACACAGTCCCTTGAGTCTGATGACCAGCAGTGGTTTGGGTTCGTCTGAATCTCTGGTTCTCAGGGTCAGTTCCCACAGTGACCTGCAGGGGGCGTAGGAGAGCCACACACAGGCAGTCTGGTGTGTGTGTGTGTGTGTGTCACGCCTCATTGGGTGGAGCGCTGAAGAACATCTCCCTGCAGAGCCGCACTGTTTCTTCAGGGGAGCAGACGGTGAACCCGATGGTACGAGGGTCCTCGAAGATCTCGTGGTCGTTTCCGCCCTGAACGGAACACATGTATTAGAAATAAATGAACAGATACAGTCACTCACTTACATACAATTTTCCATCTATTTTTTTCTTGCTCAAGCAAAACCTCTCTTATTCCTCGGCGAAAACATCCCTTATACCATCTCATGCATCATGCATTTTAACCCTGATGCAACTTAGTGATATTAAATTATATTTCTGAAAACAAGCAGTTACTAGATATGAAGCACATAAGTCACCTAAACATTTTTTTTACAGTGCTGAGT
Source organism: Meda fulgida (assembly GCA_030578275.1). Lineage (NCBI taxonomy): Eukaryota > Metazoa > Chordata > Actinopteri > Cypriniformes > Leuciscidae > Meda > Meda fulgida. The sequence goes on from CM060618.1 coordinate 37,771,487, forward strand.
TAACTGTGCCATTCTTTAATTTTCATTCATTTTAAAAGGTTATGCAGATCAGTTAGATTCTTTATACTTTACTATTATAATAAAATACTATAATAACAAATACAAATTGAATCGCTCATTCGTAAATCACTTTGGATAAAAGAGTCTAAATTAGTAAATGTAAACATAGATAGCAAGTTAACGTAGTAAGCGTTAAAATAATATCAGGAAATGGTTTTATAGTCATCTAAACACCCTTGAGACAAACAAAACGGTGAGGTTTTTTGAGATCATGATTCTGAACTAAACAAACATGTAATTTACTAGAGGTTCTGAAAAAATGTGAATAACTAACTGCAGTCTATTTAAAATGTGTAATGAATCTGAATGAATTATTTAAAAAATAATTGGGTTGAATGAATGATTCAATGACTCACTCATACATAATTGTTACATCAGTGTTTTTTAACTAATCTCTTTAATAAATGTTTCCATAAAAACATATTTCAACAGTCACTTGTCGCCACCTACTGGTGTAACGATATAATGGATCCAATCATTATTTAAAGCGTCGAGTTACTTTCAATAGTTGATTTGCTCGATTTTGTTCAAATCCATAGACATTTATATCTGAACTACGGCAATTAACCAGAACGCTGCTATTATTTCTCATTCACTAGAAAACGATCAAATCATTTTCGCCACAAATTTTGTGTCTTCATACACTTTATTTATCCTGTGCGTGAGCGACATAAGAAGTGCCTGGCCTACGCAGCTGAAAGGGAACATTGCTAACGTACCAACGATGTTTCATTGCCGAAGAAGTAGATGGCGTCCAATCCCTCTTGCTCCAGGACGTCCAGACAGAGGCGTTTGTCCCAGCCCTCCGGGAACACGTCGAAACTGATCAAACCCCCTGAAAGCGCACAGAAACACACCTGTGATGATCCACACCAGGACTTATTCCTGCCAATCACGACTGAAATCACACCATTATTAAAGAAAAAAAAAAAACAGTGTGATTCCTTGACCATCAGATGTTTATCTTTAATAAGAAAGTTGTTGGAGTGAAAGATTTCATCCGTTTGTAAACATCTTCCAGTCTTACTCGTTAATTAGATGCCCTCATCCCGTCAATCATACCAAAACCCCACCCTCCTTACTCATGACAGCCAATCAGATGCCAGCAAACCTGAATGACAGCTACAGATTGGCTAAATAAGTTCAGGCTGCTGCACTGACTCAGTTGTGTTGTTTATAGAGTATTAACCCTGTAAAGCCTGACATGCAAAATGTAAGTGTCATATTTGATGCATCAGGCTTTTATGGCTTGTATGATTTAGTGAGAATATGAAGGAAAAAGCAGCTTATTTTTATTCAGAGGCTCAAACGGTCAGGGTTAAGTTTGATCTGTTTCCCTGTTCTGTTCATGTCTGAGTGTGTTAATCTAGTCTGTTAATCAGTTCTCCTCTGTTCCCTGTTTGTCTCCTTGGTTACAAATTAATTAGGTTCCTCGTTTCAGGTGTGTTGTGTTAATTAGTCTCGTCAGTGCCTCTTGTTTGCTGGGTATTCTCTGTTTCAGTCTGTTCCTCGTCTTGCATTATTTGTGTGGTATATGGTTGTATGTTTTCATGTAAAATCTTCTTTAGAATCTCCGTCGTCGTGCGCTTTATTATGGCCACCACTTCCGTGACAGTTCAGTAAGTGTTCATCCTGAGATATTACTAACAATATCAAAGTTATTCTAATGTTTAATTTATTAAAATCAGTGCAGATTTCCCGTTTGTACAATTATACTAAAATACCTTTTACTTAAAATTATGAACTATCAATCAGACAACAGAAGGACTGGAGTAGATTGTGTGAAACTGGGTTTTCAGCAAAGTTTTGATCATGTCGATCATTTAGAGGCCTTAGAAATATGCGAATCAAATATGACACATCAGGCTTAAATGTCAATCTGTCACAGAGACACTTTTTGTCTGTTCCTCCAGAAATACTCGAGTTCCTTTAAAGCCACAGTGACGCTCAGCAGAGAAAAAACATCTTGTTCTCTGTAATGACTCGTGTGTGTGTGTGTGTGTGTGCAGAGACGTGTACTGCGTGACCGTTTGTTCACAGGAAGAACAGAAATCAGCCGTTAAAAATTAATGATCTTCACACACACACACACACACACACTATAGTGTCCCGTCACTGGATTGCAGCAACATTCCGCCACTGACTCAACAGTTGCTAGAGCCACAGCCAATCAGAGGACTTGATCTCCTCACACCCCATAGGCCCCTCCCCCTCACACCCCTTGGCCCCTCCCCCTCTGTCAAACAGAAAAAGAAAAAACAAAGCCACTGTGTGCGAAACTGAGCTGAACTTGAGAGGAAAAACTGCTGAAGATTGACTGCAGACGTCAAAGCTAGTGTGTGTGTGTGTGTGTGTGTGTGTCAAACGCACACAGGTTGTTGAGTAAACACTCATTTTCTGGTCTGTCAACACACGAGTGCATCCGTTCGCTCTCTCTTATCACCTTTAGCACAGATAACGTGTGAGTGTGTGTGAGTTTTGTCTCCTGTGCAGGTACAAACAGCACGGGTCATTTGTTTTGGTGGTCAGCGAGCTGCCGATGTCATTTCCTGCTCACCTCTAGTGAACCGAAGGCCTTTTCCTGCAAACTCCTCCTGCAGAGCCGCCACAAACTTCTCTCGAATCTTCTCTCTCTGCGGGACGGGAGAGTGTGGACTGATCAAGTGCACTACTGTAGTTAGCTAATGTTATCGTTACCAACAACAACAACAACAGAAAAACTCACTGAACAATAAGATAAAGACTTTTAAGTCACGTTACTGAAATCACTTGAAATGAACAAACCTTCAGGGTCTGGTGTGAACAGATCAACAACTTTTAGCCAATCGTAGAGAATTAGAATTAACTGAGATTACCTTGTCGATTTCAGAGAACTCGATTCGCTCTTCTAGCGTGCAGCTGCGTCCAATCGGGGAGATGTTGATCATGCCGTTACGAAACTCAATGAACGTCCCTCTGAGAGAGAGTGAGATTTGTAATGACATTACAGATCATCATCTCTGGAGTGTGTGTGCGTGCGTGCGTGCGTGTGTTACCGTTTCTTGGGCAGTTTGATGAGCCCCATGTAACTGAGACAGAAGTTGATGAGGTCCTGCAGTAACTCCTCGCCCAGATGGTTCTGAATGGCCTGGGAAACAGAGACTGAACTTAAAAGAGGAATTTAAGGCTTTTACTGAAAGTTCTAAAAATTATTTAAAACCGATGTTGTAATAATACATTCAAAAAAAAAAGTGTGTTGCAAGAAAGTATTGTTGGTGAATATAATCTATTAATAACAAATAATTGCTTATGGTCCGGGATAAGATTAGTGAATTATTCTACATTATGATGATGATGACACTGTTACAAAGACCACAAACTCAAATCAAAAGCCAAGAGTCAAACTGTCCAACTAAAGCAAACACTGATCATCATAATGGTGACCAAACATTTCCAATAAAACAGCAACATCTAAACCTCTGTTAATTCTCTATAATAACTTCTGCTGAGATCTTGAGAGATGTATTGTCTTCTTTTATTTGCAGTTTATTTCAGGCTGTGTGGCTTTAAGTCAGTTGTAATTGTTGTTTCCTTTTCTGAGAGTGCAAGCATGATATTGAAGAAACATCACATTATAACATTGATTCAATGCCATTACCTTTTTCCAACACTAATTGCAGGTACAAAAGTGATTTTGATTCAATCCAGTTAACATTGACACTTTAACATTGATTTAACATTGACACGTTATCAATGATGTAACATTGTTTTGAGGGTTGCTTGTATCGTGGGAGTCTCCTTAACTGGACAGTGTGAAGCTGCTTCTGTATTCCCATCAACATTTAAGATCTCCATGCAAGACTTCTATGGTATTTAAAACATTTCATTGAAGACATTTGAATATATTGCAAGGATCTGCAGACACACACCTGTTTAGAGATGAGTTTGCCGTCTTTGTATTGCACTGTTCCATTTTCGGCAAAGACGTAATCAAACTTCTGAATGACTGCAGCAGGAATGAACAAAACAACAGAATGAGACGCAATCAAAGCACTCTTATCATCATCCTGCTGACCTTTACCTGTGTTACACAAAACACACATCCTGACACAAACACAAAGCTGTTTTCCATTCACAGAGATTTACTGCTCGCTCGGATTCATTCAAGATAACACAGTCCTGTTTAAATGGCTTACATCACATCTGTCAGTGTCGTATAAACTCACATGTATCTAATCCGGATTCTGATTTAAATTGTGTGTGAATGCGGATGGATTCGGTTCTGAAGCGTCATGTTCTGATCCAATCACAATCTCACGGATCTTCTGTGTTAATCTAATCAGACCTGCACAATCATAATGCCATGATGCGCAACCATAATGCACAATCAAACACTGGCTACGTTTACATGCAACCAAATAATCCGTTAATGACTGGATTGACGGCTCAATCGGACTGAAAAACCTTCATGTAAACACTTTAATCAATCTGATTGAGCTCGATCCAAAATAAATTTCAATCGGATTGAAAGGGGTGGTTTATTCCTTATCTAATCCGATCGAGAGAACATGTAAACACTTGATCGGATTGAAAACTGAAACTGAAAGGACTGCGCATGGGCAATGACATTGTATTAGCGTAATGACGTATGACGCGCGGAACAAGGTTATTTTTCCTGTTGAATAAAGAGTCATTATACATAAGTGTCCCATCATTCTAAAATTCTCATTTCACTCAGTAACCGCGTTTCCATTACCCTTCAAATTGCGCAAATTGAAATTGCGAATTGAAAATATGTAACAATTTGAAAAAACAAGTTTTTTAAATTCGCATGAGGTTTTTCAGGCAATTTTTGCAGGTTTTGCGCATTTACAGGTCACCTGACGTAGATGACTCGTATGTTTGGACAGAATACGAGACGGAGTTCTTTATTAAATTCATAAATGTCTAAATAATTACAGGAATACTGGATTCTAAACCTCAAAGAAATGCCACAATCAAGACCTCGAAGCAGATGTGAGGGAGAAACACTCAGATGCACCTCATATGTGCCGCTCACAGTATAAGAGTCTTTCCTTATGCTTGGATAACACACACACGTCTCCTTTTGATTATTAATAATGACCAGAGCGGTGGCTGGGATATACATAAACCTACCAACATCCGTCGCTATGATTTTTGGAATGACGTTTTAGTCGCATAACATTGGTTATTGGAAACGCCATCATTTCGGAATCGTTTTTTGTCGACATTTAGAAGAAAAAAAAACGCGAAATTTTGCGCAAATCTGTAATGGAAACGCGCCTAGTGTCTGTGAAGTGGAGCAGGACAACGTCCCACCAGTCCTAGACTCCCATCCACAGGCGACTGGTTTTGGGCATGTTTACTGTGTGATAAATATAAGCAGCACAGAACAACGGTTCATATGCTCATTGTCTCCAAATTATGACCAGAAATGGATTAAAACAAATAAGGAACCAATGTAGGAGAATGGTTATTATGCGCAAACAGCGGGAAACTCTGTATATTCGTGCGCATGTCAAAAAATATATTCCGATTGTTGACTAAATCTGAAGTTTGTTGACGATTCAATCACAATCTCACTGATCTCGGTGTTAATCTAATCAGACCTGCAAGATCATAATGCCAATGATCAAACGCTGGAAACTGATCCGAGACCATTATCTCTAGAAAACTTAAAGAGAAAGTCTAGACTGAAACTAGGGCTGTGCGATATATCGCACGATATTGTTATGCGCATCTCGTCAGTAAAGCCGGTTCCTTGATTAGTAGTAAATCACCTTCACCTGCTTTCAGATGGAGCGGCATTTACTACAAAGAGCCGTAGTTAACTGACAAGCTGAGCCATATCGCATTAAATACCGCTGGCGATACGTCCTCGATATTAACGCGATATGGCTCAACTTGTCAGTGAACTACGGCTCTTTGTACACAGCAAAAACTCCAATGTTAAATTAACACTCCTGGAATATGAGTCCACACTCAAGAGTGTTGAAGTTAATGAGATAATTAAGTGATTAATTGAGTGATGTTTGAGCATTATTGAAGACACCTGATGATAACAAGCAGAATCACTGAAGGAGAACATCTCAAATTGTAAGCCACCGTTATGGCGATCAGTGTTTGCTTTAGTTGGTCTCTTAACCCTTCTTTTATTCTTCTTAGACTTTGTTCGGTTGTTGTATCTGAGTTATAACTGCCAGATGCCCAAAGAAAGAAGTGATCTGATGGAGTTGGTTATATGATGACTATCATCATTTGAACTTTATGATTTTGATTTATGTTGATGGTTACAGTATAACTGTGATTCTGATTAAATATCCAGAATTTTAGCTATAATAAAAAGAATTTCTTAAAAGTAATTTCTAAAAAAAAAAACCTTTCTTATAGGCATTCACAGACTTCAAGATTCAGTCTATGCATCTCAACAATGATGACGGGCAGAATATTCAATTAGGAAAAGTAAATTACATAAATTCAAATCATAATTTATTTATATCGCAATGCATGAAGGGAGCCATTAATGAGTTGTGATTGGTGGCAGCCACTGCAACATGCTTTATTATTGTCACCATTGTTGAGATTCACAGGCTGATTATTCATGTCTGTGTTTCTAAAGAAACTTTATTTGAAAGTATTTTGATCAGAACAATGTTTATTAAATATTTTGGATTATAAGAAACATACCTAGATTCACATATTCTGTAAATTCAAAAAACTGTTGCCAACAAATTCATACAAACTATCTCAATAAAATTTCATTTTCGGATCACAGCATGATTATGCCAGAACACAGCCAACACTATCAGATCACATATTTATTTTTGTTAATTTGACTGTTAATAATAACAGCAGACAATCAAATTTAAAGAGAATGTATAAGGGTCAAGAGTCCAACTAAAGCAAACACTGATCGCCATAACGGTGACTTACAATTTGAGACTTTCTCCTTCAGTGATTCTGCTTGTTATCATCAGGTGTCTTCAATAATGCTCAATCATCACTAAATTATTCACTTAATTATCTCATTACCTTTAACACTCTTGAGTGTTAATTTCACACTGGAGTTTGTGCTTTGTAGTAAATGCCGTTCCATCTGAAAGCAGGTGAAGGTGATTTACTACTAATCAAGGAACCGGCTTTACTGAAGAGATGCGCATAACAATATCGTGCGATATATCGCCCAGCCCTAACTGAAACCAACACCCACAGGTGAGAGAAAACCACTAGTGAGATCTCTTGAATAACTCAACTTTTTCTTCTAGATTTTACATGTATGCATAGAGCGGACTCTTTTATCCAAAGCGAATTACATTGGATTTAAAGCAAAAGTTTGAATAGTGTCATGCATTCCCTGGGAATCGAACCCTTGCCCTTGAGCATTACCGGTGTCACACTGGCAAACGGAGAGCAAATGCTTCTTAAATGTTGCTCCTGAGAAAAGACCCCAGCGTCTCCTCAGTTTCAGAAGAAATCTCAAACAATGTCTCACACTGTGCTCAGAAGTCACAGACCTCAATATGAAATCCAACACTTCTCATCACAAGTTTACTGGTATTGATTTCATAATCTATTTCGTTCCTTTATTCAGATGGACACAAATTAATATCAACAATTGGGTAAACTTTTATGAATATAAATCGACAGCTAAACATCTCAAAATCCCTGCTGTTCCAGACTGAAGGAATTATGGGATATCAGCTGTTGTGTTTGTGTGTGTGTGTGTGTGTGTGTGTGTGTGTGTGTGTGCGTGTGTTGAGTCAGTGATCCAGTCTAACCAGTTCCTCTACACATGATGCAGAAACCCAAAAAAGGATGACGATACTAATGATATTGTGATGAAATGCATCATGAATATCAGCGTCTAACCTTCGTCTCCGTCTCCGAGCTGTTCCGCGATCTTGGAATAATCCGAACCGCCCACCACGCCTATCTTCACCTTCTGTTTCAAGGCCTGGAAAAACTCGTCCAGCTCGGGGTCGATCTTCTGCAGACACGACACAACCAACAGTGAAAGGTTTCTGTCGTGACCTCTGACCTCTGAGTCAAACAAACAATCACAACCAGATGCTCAACAGGTTTCAGCACATTTGCCTTGCAACTAACAGCCGAGAAACATTGACTATTAGTCTCGCCAAACATCATGCCTGCTCTGTACGATATTCTTGATGTTTATGTTTCCAGCGGACGTTTAAAGTGCACGCAAGGTTACTTCGGAAATGTAATAGGTTACAGATTACAAGTTACCCCATTGAAAATGTAATAATAGTGAAACCATTTTAATTACTTTATTAAAATAATGATACATTTCAGTACTTTTCTATGAATGTTTTCAACTGTTAATCTTTTTCAAACATTTAAACCAGGCAGGGTTAACCTCCAAAAACAGAGATAGCTATATTTATTTATATTCAAGAGAACACACAAATTTAGATCATTATACAGTAGTAAAAAACATGATGCTTTTCTTCTTACTGATATTTTTTTTTTAAAAGTTTAAATAAAATATCTATTAGTTTTACCACTATGTGTGTGTGAAGGGAAAACTTTATGCCATATAAGGCCTAAAATTGATTTCTCACAAACAGAACAAAGAATATATACACTTACTCAGTGTAGCTGTCATAACATGCATTGTATTGTTTTTTTTATTTTAAATAAAGTTATATTCCACCTAAAGTTGGCAATAATACAGCCAATCAAAAGCATTGCTTTACTAAACGTCCTTTAAATGGCAGGAGACATCGTGCATATCAAAAACAAGCAAAGCAACACATTAATATTATTCAACATTTACAAGCTTTTTACAGAAAATAATATTTTTACTTTGTAAATATGTAATATGTAAGCCTAACTGTAATTAAATGACTCCTTTTTTCCTCAGTAACTGTAACGGATTACATTTATTTAGTAATTAAATGGCGTAACTCAGTAACTTTCATGGACATTCACAGCTGCAACACTGCTGGCTGTCAGGTGTGAAGACCTTTCATGTTAATGCTTGAAGAAGATCCTGAGCTTCACACTCGTTCACATTCATTATGACAGGATTTTTATTTTTGGATCCTATCCCTTTAAGAAGAATGATCAAAGCGGAGGACAGATTGGCACAAAGGTGTGAATGTCCCATGAAAAACTCTTTAAGGGGATTACTTGCCAAGGCAGCAAATGGCGGTTGCACTTAACACATTGGTACATTCTCGTGGTGGTATTCCCCATATCTGGTCAGTAGGCTATGCTATCGGCTATAGCTACTCCCTGATTCGCCCGAAATCCTGCGGTGTATACGGGAATTTAACGGTCCATATACACCTCCTTACATGCAGTGTTCTGTTCTGTGGGAATAAGCGCACGCTTTAAAGTAGGAAGGATTTTGACTGACTTTGCTCACCAAATTATTCCAAAGACAACGTTCGTTTGTTTTGTTTTGTTTGTTAAAAAACGTTATGGTAGTTATCGTTATAGGTATGCCTTTGGGTGAATGTGATTTCACCAAGTACAACATGTTCCTGGATCAACAGTCCAATCAACCAATCAGATTTGAGGAACAAGTTTACAGTTTATGTCGAGTTTAGACTTACAACCAAGGTTAGGTGCTTCTACGTCAATGTTATTCATTCATTATTTCTATCTTATGGGGGAATACGTTATAGGTTAGGTTTAGGGGTAAGGATAGGTTAGGAGGACTACATTTTTTGTACTGAAATATTGTTCCATGATCAGCAAAATATGTTGATCCAGCAACATGTCTTACTTGGCAAAATCGCGGTGACTGTGACTTTGAACGTGCCATTAGCTAACGTTGTAACAGCATTTTGTGGGTGACAGTCTAATGATGTTCTATACAAGCTCTTATCTATAGGTTTATTTATTTATTGTTGTTTTATTTTCATTACCACGTTTACAGAAGTTCGAGGAACAGCTTTCTGAGTACTGAAGACAAGAGTAAAGGACATGGATTTCACTGTAGACTTCGCATGCAACGGAACGAGACGCTACACAGCGTCACTCCAACAAACAGAATGTTCGCGGAATTCTGGAATTCTGTTGGCAATGTTTACGAGCCAATTATTAACGTTCTAAAATGGAACGTTCTATGGATTTTATTATGGACTAACACTCCCAAAGCGTTGCATGGGAAACCACTGTTGATGTATACGTGCAGAACGAGTATGACATCATACAAACGCACATAAACACACTCATTCATCAATAACGCGCGCGCTCACGAGACAACCTTCACAGCACACACAGATCAGGGCCGTAAATAGAAACATTATGTTACATAACTGAGATTGTTACTCTCACAACAGCTGAGAAGACGCATCGTTTATAACCCTTTAATTGTTATTTAGCCTATCATCTATAACGCTTAATATCGCAACTATCACGTGGATTTTAAAAATGTATCCTAATGTAAACATACCTCTCTGGGGGGCGTCAGCGTTCCGTCCACATCAAACAGGCACAAAACCTTTCGACATGCGGCTACACGAGACTTTATATCCATTTCTTCTTGTCCAGCAATATAATATTTAAATAATAATAAAAATAAGACACTGAACGACTCAAGATGAGTTAATGCATAAGAATATAATGAGACAGTCTCTCTTCTTTCTTGAAACCGAAAGATAAAAAAGTCAATACTGATGAGTATTATGCATTTGGATTCAAGTATATACTGCAGGCTACATGATCACTGCTGAGTGTGAATGAATCCGCACATGGTTCCTTCTGCAGCGCTGTGCGCCCTGGGGAGGGGGTCCGCCTCAGCCAATCACATGCGCGGAATCTGGTCACGTGCGTAAAGGGGCGTTCCCGCGCAAAGAGACGAGGACATGAAACTCGGACAGCGCGTCACGTAACAAGAACAGATAAACCCGGAGAGAGTTTGACCTTTCACCTAGTACTTCATATCTCACTATTACACCTGATCATAACAACAACAACATCAGCATAACAGAAAATCAAGAAAATAAATAATTAAGGATAAAACGTATTCAATTAATTTTACACTTAAAACGAAAAATGCAATGATAGGGTAATTGAAAAGCATTGCAAATTACGACATAAAATACATTGTATGTTAGAAGTGCAAAAGAACAAATGAATATTAGGCTACAGGCAGGATGAGTTGTTTCGGTCTCACCCCTAGGGGGCAGGTCGAGTGAAACTGCAGTAGTATATTACTCAATTCAAATACAAAACATAAACAGCAAAAGTTCAGTAATGCAATGCAGTAACAAATCTGCTCGGAACATACATGGAAGGGAGTTTTGGTTTCGTTTCACTGTTTACACACACACACACGCACACACACACACACGCACACACACACACACACACGCACACACACGCACACACACGCACACACGCACACACACACACGCACACACGCACACGCACGCACGCACACGCGCACACACGCGCACACACGCACACACGCACACGCACACACACTATAAGGATGCTCAGTTAGAGGTTGCGTGGCTGTCCTGAATCTCGGAGTGAAACCGCCAGATCTCGGGCTGTGTGTTGTTGTTCTGTTCTGCTGTCAGTGTTACAGCGCCACCTTGTGACGGACACACGGTCTTGTCTTGTTGTTTCTCAGATCCACAACTGACAGAGACGCGAGCGCTCTTTAATTCAACTCCATCTTCTGTATGGCTCTGAAATGTTTCCACGTGCTCCTGATTTAAGATGAATGGAAAGATAAAATGGATAGCCTAACAAATTATATAGGCTAATAAATATTATATATAATAGAATCACCTATAGCCCTATATAGGAAATAAAGTAGGCCTATATCGAGTTATGGCCGATTCAACATCCATCCACATTCAGTCAAACCAAAAATTATTCAGACACCAGATATTATTATTTTTTTATATATTTTTTTTTACAAGTGGGTGCAGGACTGTAAGTGCTAAGTGATGATAGCAAAATAAAGTAAACTGTTACATAATATACAGTATTTACCAGTAAAATGTATATAACAATTTGGGACCAAAAATTATTCAGACACTTTGACCTGACCATGTTTTGCTGAAGTGTTTAATTGCTAATGCGACCTTTTTACACCACCGACTGAACAAAATGAAGCATTGCTTGGTAAATCGGTATTATCTAATTGTGTAGTTAAATTTAACAGCTGACAGATATTCAGCATAATTCATCTGTGAGACAGTCTAACAGAAGGATGGACAAAACCAGTGAAATATCAACTGATAACTCTTGTCATATTTTATTACCGTTATCTAAACTGTGGCGAATAAACTTTGATAATGTGAGAAATGTTGAAGGTGTCTGAATACTTTTTGTTTTACTATATAGCAGCAAACACTCGACGAACAGTTCCCTGCGCGTGCACACGAATCTGTTCCTGGAGCTGAATTAGTTACGAACTCACTGAAACGACTAATGGCCGTCAGGCTCGACTAAACCTCCGTAATATTAGTGATCACCGTTAGACAAACACAGAAGAGGAAGAGTAGTTACAGGGTTTAAAGAGGAACTCAGATCTGAAACGCTGCCAGCTTGTATGTCTGACATATTTATGACTGTGCGTGAAAACGGATTCTGTGCTAACAGTTCTCTGATTTACATCCAAAAGACATCAATATTTCCAATGCTAATTACAAAAAAAAAGAAAACGTTATAATGAAGTTAGTTACCCAGCTAACAAATTAACGTTGAACGAGCGAGAATGTTCTCATAACGGAGCCTACGAAAGTTTTTTTAAGTGTTTTATATCTTGGTTATGCGAACGGTAAACATTAAGGCGAGGTTTTCTTTATTAGCCTAATGCTTAGGCTATGCTAGTATTATGGAAACGTTAATTTTAAATAAAAGTAGTAGGCCTAACATTAAAAAAAGCCTTTAGACTAACGCCAATAATCAGCAGGCATTGAAGTGGAACATTTTGTGCAAGATGAAAACTGCTAAATTACAATTAAATAATTAGTTTAGAATTGTATTTGTAAGCAGTTTTGAAGCAGTTTAGCGGTAGGCTAATTCTTCAGTTAGGGGAACTTTTGTTTTGAATGAAAAATAATCAAATTTAACAATCTAATTTGAAAATAATCATTAGGTTCCTAAAGAAATAGCATTAGAATCACACACAGCGTCATAAATCCACCATAAGATCTTTATTCCACTCGTTTTACAGATGAAAGACAGTTTGCTAAATATACCGTTGTCATGATTTCAGTATAGTTAAAAGTGTCTCTAATTGAAGAATCACCTTTAACTGAACTTCAGAGGTTCTCCAACTCTTTAAGGGAACTAAAACTTAACTTGACCTGGGATCCGGTTTCTCATGGACATCACAGCCAGATCTCCCATCCGTCTGTAGCCTAAACACTCATTCCTGATTCTGAAAAGAGATTTTTTTTATGAGCAGATTTACAGGCCGCAATCTGTCAGCGTTTATAACACACAATCTATATCTGCCACACATTTGGTTTCATGCTTTACAGACCTTTGGCCCCTCCAAGGTCCTCCAGAACATACGAACCGCTCAGACCTTCCAGCACATTCTGTGAGCTGCAGAAATAGACATATATATATATATATATATATATATATATATATATATATATATATATATATATATACTCTAAAAAATGCTGGGTGGTTTAACCCAAATTTTGGTCAAATATGTGCAAACCCAACCGTTGGGTTAAAAATGTAATAAAAATGTAACCAAATGGCTGGGTTTGTTCATATTTGACCCACATTTGGGTTAAAACAACCCTGCATATTTGAGAGTGCAGAAACCACCTGTCAGCTGTTTGAAATCATGACGGATGAAGTATATATAGGACTATTTCTGAGATGTTTGGGTTGAATTTGAAGTAGGAGGCAGAAGCTGATGGACCTTCTTGAAGTTCAATTGGTCAGTAGACGTCCTGTCTGATCACACATAAAGCAGAAACTAGATCGATGAAGGTTTTCCCCTCAGATCAGGTTGTTCATTAACGCGCAGAGGCACACCTGAGCGCGCATTTCCTCTTTATGGCCCTGTAAAACACAAATGCAGAAAACTCTCGCTGCAGTCGGTGTGTGATGTCTTTTCAGAGACATCATGTGGACCATGTTGTTGATAGGACCTTTCTGATGGAATTGATCAGGAATTACGGGCTTGAGGAATGACTGTGACAGGCATCTTTTGAAGGACACTGGCACTCACTGCGCACGGGATGTTGGGTTTGTTCTGGTTCTGGTTCGGCTCGGTGCTCTGCGTCTCTGGGTTTGACGTGTTGAGCTGCAGAAACTCCTCCGTCACGTTAAACGTGGTTCTGCTGGAGGATGAAGATTCGCCCTGGAGCTTGAAGTTCGTGAAGGACGTGGTGGAAATGGCTGTCGAAGTGGAGAACAAACAAAACCAGGACGCAGGTGAGGCAGCCGTATATTCAAAGAATGTCCTGAAAATTACAAATAAATTACAAGTGAGTCATCAATTTATTACATTTTCCATTTGATAAAGAATAGAATAGAGGTCAGTAGGGTTGTTCTATAGGCAAAGGCAACTATACTTGAGGTTAGTAAGTGAAACTAGTGGAAGAAAACATTTATTGCACAAGACCATTGATATATGAGGTCTTGAAAAGAAAATATCAAGTGATTCAGTAGATCAAATTTGGGATCTATTAACCAATGTTACTGGGTAAGTTGAACCAATACTGGTTAAAGTTAACTGGATAAGTAGAACAAGGAACAATAGTCAACATCATGCATCATCTCTGAATAATCATCTAAAACATGCTTTACCTATTGAAATATACTTAAATCTGGCATTTAAACATGTAAGCATGTATTAAAGCAATTAAAATAACTAGGTTACAACTAGGTACTAACCTTGAGCCTATGTATTTACCTTATATTATCTGTACTTTTTGGGTAAGTACACTGTAAGTACAGGTACTGTAAAATAACATGCAACTTAAAACACAGTCTTTATTCTAAAAGATAATATTTCCAAAACTTTAAATGATTAAATTGGACAATATCAGCCTTGATATGACCAATACTTCCAATACCGACTTCATGAAACTGATGCCGATGATTAAAATTGCTAATATTTGTCAATATGATAACTTTAATGTGGGGTATATTTAGTTAAGAATGACTTGACAGCTTCTCCCAACCTACACTCTTAAACATAAAGGCTCCACAGCAATGACATAAAAGAACCATTTAGATTGTCCAAAACAACCGTTTAGTGTACAGTTCTTAAAAAGAATAATTTGTTCTTAGTGTAAAGAACATTTTAATAATCCTTTTTGGAATAGAAAGTTCCATGGATGTTCTTAACGGAATCATCCAAGCCAATAAAGAACCTTTATTTTTAAGAGTGATAATTTTTTCAAAACTTTAAATTGACAACATCATCCTTGATATGACCTGCTTCCAATACTGACCTCTGATGCCGATGATTACGATTGCTAATATATGGGGTATATTTAGTCAAGAGGACCTTAAAAATAAAGGTTCCAAAAAAAAAAACTTTTAGTGAACGGTTCTTAAAAAGAACCATTTTTTTCTTAGTGTAAAGAACATTTTAATAATCATTTTGTGCAATGGAAAAGTTCCATGTATGTTCTTAATGGAACCATCAATGCCAATAAAGAACCTTTAAGAGTGCACTAGTTGGGTGCCCAGTAAAAAAGAAGATTGAGGCATAATACAGGCATGAAGTCCTTCCGAATGAGAAGAAAACAAACACAGAGTCGAGTTGAATAAAGTTAACGACTGAAACACGGTGGTGATTTTGTTCTGGTAGGCCTGGACTTCCAGATCAAGGTTCTGTTCAGCGGGTTCAACACGACTCATTACCGGCGCAGGGGTTGTGGCAGCAGTACGTGTGAAGCCGTGGAGATCCTCAAATCCCTGCATGTGAGTCCTGCTTCACTGGCCTCTGCTCGGAGGACGTTTGAAGGGCGTTCAGGGTTATTAACCCCGTCTGTCCTGGGGCACGCTGAAACATTATGGTGGAGATTTAAACCCTGCAGCGCTGAGTAGCGGTTACATGTTACGCTGTTTCCCGTTTGTTTTGTCCGTTAGAACAGCAGTGAACTCGGATGTGTGATGTTGGGTCCGTCCTGCACTTACGCCACTTTTCAGCTGGTGGAGTAAGTAAACTCAAACTGGATTTATCAATGACTGATTTGTAACTGTTATATAGAGTAAGTGATTACAGTCTTGTGAAGCAGGCTAGCAGTATTTTTACTTACCAAAGGCCTGTTGCCACCAAGAAATATAACCATGTTTTAAGAGTTGAATGGCTAACTTTAAGAGAATAGCGAGTCCACGCCACCATCACGATGAAGACAAAGGAAGCACATTGATGGAATCCATTTCAGAGCGATTTTGTTTTGCTGATATACAATAAAAATGCTGACGGCCAATCAGAATCCATCCGACATTGCAGTAATCGCATGCTTTAATGTCAGATGGGTTAAAAAACAGAACATTATTACATCTGTTAGTGAAGACACTAATCATCGTTATAGTTCTTGGTGTGAATGTGTCTTAACCCAAAACTACATTCAATTGAACTTTTCTATATAGATAATTATGTTTTGAACTACATTAAACACTTAACAGAGTGAAATCCATCAGATTTTCTGAATAAGTTTCTAAGTATTAAGTCATGGCACCAAATGAATGACCCGTCCGTCTGTCAGTCAGAACGTGGGTCTGACGCTGACCATCCCCATCATCTCCGCTGGGAGTTTCGGTCTTTCCTGCGACCACAAGGAGAAACTCACCCGGCTGCTTCCTCCGGCACGCAAAATCTCTCAATTCTTTGTCGACTTCTGGAAAGTGTACTTCCTCAACCTGAAACCAGAGTGGAAAACAGCGTACATCTATAAAAAACCCAACTACACAGAGGAATGCTTCTGGTATGCTCAATAACACACATAAATGACACACACACACACACACACACATACACGCACACGCACACACACACACACACCACATGCGGACACACACACACACACGCACGCACGCACACACACACTGAGATGTCCGTCTCTCCGTCCGGCAGGTACATCAATGCTCTGGAGGCTGGATCCGCTTTCTTCGCCTCCAACATATCCAGAGAAATGCTGTGGAATCCTGAGGAACTGGATGAAAAGCTGAAAGCTAAAGACCGACACAGCAACAGTGAGTTAACATCACACGACCGGTCTGTCTATCACCCACTAACCCATCCATCCATCCATCCATCCATCCATCCATCCATCCATCCATCCATCCATCCATCCATCCATCCATCCATCCATCCATCCATCCATCCATCCATCCATCCATCCATCCATCCATCCATCCATCCATCCATCCATCCATCCATCCATCCATCCATCCATCCATCCATCCATCCATCCATCCATCCATCCATCCATCCATCCATCCATCCATCCAAACGTTCATTTTGTCTCTGTTGTTACAGCAATAAACTCTTTGCGTTCGTGTTGTTTTGCAGTTTTTGTCCTGTGTGGGACTCCAGACGACATTCTCTACATTAAGAACACCACCAAAAGTTCTCCAAACGTGGTCTTCGTCCTGATCGACCTGTACAAGTGAGAGTGATTCCCATAATGCCGTTTCAGATCACATGACTGTCGCCCGCACTGACTGTGACATGTCTTTCAGTGAGGGTTATCACACCAACGAGTCCAGCTTCAATCACATGAAGGACGTGCTGGTGGTCACCATGCACAGCTTCAGGAGCTACTCCAACCACACGGCCTGGAAGTCCAACGGAACGGTAGAGCGCCATCTCCACACTTCCCTCAGTCCGTCTCTCTCTCGTTCGTTCTCTTTCCGTCGAGGTTCATAAGGCTTCAGGAAACAGAGAAAGCAAATAATTAACTGTGCGTGAAAATAACCAAATATGTAGTAAAGAACAGAACAGACTGTGTGAGAAACTGTATCCCACAATGCAACGCGCTCAACCTGGCCTTCCACTTCCAATATGATAAAGTCACATGACAATAATGTAGCAGACTGATTCAAAAAAAAGGAGTGTCATTTCGTTTACTTGGTTACTTGAGTTGTTTAAATGTACTTTTATAAGAGGAGGTTGGAGAGGGAACTATATGGAAGTTTGTTTCCACCACGTAATAAAAAAAGGTAATTACGACCTGTTTTTTCAAAAATTCTGAGAAATACACAGCTAATTAAGTCAGCTCAAAGTTATAAAGTCAGAAATGCGTGATATACAGTAAAGTCACAATTATCTTAGAAAAAAAAGTATTATATGGCGGAAACAAGCTTCCAAAGGGAACTAACTATTACTAATAATAAGTATGAATTAATTAATTAATCAACAATTATTAATCAAATAATTAATTGATTTTTAAATTATAAGAATGTAAATTTACAATGAATAAATATTTGATGCTATATATTAAAAACAATGCATACTGTATATAAAACTATATATATATATAACATTTCAGAAGTACAACATATATATATAGGGTTTATAAGTTGATCAAGAGCTAACAATAATGTAAAAATAAAAATAATTTAAATAAGGATGAAAATTATTTTCTTTTAAATATAAACAATCTAAATACTAAATGTATTCTATATTTTACTGCATTCCATTCTACCATAAACCAACATGTGAATATGCAAATTCTTTATTTTTTATTATTCAAAAAATAAAAATAGTTAAAAATAGTTTGCCAAAGTTGTCAGGATGGTCTCCATGCATGCTTTCAATGCCAATGTTACCCTGAATGAATCAGTGGTTTCTTACTGGTGACGTGTCTCTCATGACGGGCCAGTTTCCTCCCGTCCTGCAGGCACTGAACGATTATGTGGTGGGTTACCATGATGCCGTGGTTCTTTTCGGTAAAATGATGAGAGACAATCTGCTGGCGATAAAGAAACAGTCGTATGGTGAGAGCAGCGGCATCATTGAACATCCCTTCAGGAACATGACGTTTGATGGTAAGAGCTGAAAAAACAACACCACACTGGTTCAGCACCCATTGTTTTGTAAGTTAATATGATGATAGATATGATGTGATATTGATGTGTGTGTGTGTGTGTGTTCAGGTGTGGGTGGACACTATGATTTAGATGCCAGCGGAGACAGAGACTTCAATGTGTCTGTGGTTTACACATCCAGCTCAAACAAGGTGAGTCTTCTGGAGTCATGAAGATAGAATAATGTATTATAAGGTTGTTACATTTTCATTTGAATCAAAGGATGAATCAAAGCACTACCTCTTATTTTTCTTAGTTGTCAATGATTCACACATAATAAACAAAAGATGCTCATTTGTGTCGCGATACACTGGCATAAATATGAAATATAAAGTGACTGAACGGATTCAAAAGACTCGAGTCACTAAGAATGAATCAGTGTACTACCTATTATTATTATTATTCAGTTGGAGACACTTTCAAGTCTTTATGCACTTTTGCATTTGTTTATAGCAGCCACCCGAGACAGAACAACGAACCTAAGCAGTGGTTTTTTTTTTTTTTTTTTTGCGTTTTTCCCTCTATTTTTTCCCCTCCTCCCTGTCACCATGGACATTCCTGCTGTAGGCCAGCTATGCCTGGAGCAGAGATTAGATTAGATTAGATTAGATTAGACAATTTGCCATCATTGAACATTACAAACAACACAAATTGACAATTAAACATTAATAACAACCACAGTCAATACCTACAAAGAATTACACAACTTCATTAAAGCCCGCTCCCTGGATTCTCACACCAGTAATTTTTTGGAGCTGGCGTGCCAAACTCACTATCCAGACAGCTCGCTCTGCGTGTTTTACATCTCAAACCTCAGCGAGCGGTCCAAGGCACACCTGTCAGGAAAGTTCCTTGTTACAACTTCGCTGCATTCGTGGAGTGGGTGCTGGTTAACAACGACTCACCGTTCACCATCGGCCCCACTCCAGACTCCGAACAAGATCCCAGTCAGCCTTCGCCCTGCCGTACAGAGCTACAGCAGAACTCCACCGCAGACAACGAACCAGTACATCAAGCCGAGCCGCACCCTGCCCCGGAGCCTGAGCCCATGGACACCTCTGACTTTTCCGCTGCTCTTAATGAGTTAAACCTGGACTATTTTTGGGGGATTTCTCTGAGGAAATAATTGCCCTGAATCTCCCTTCCCCACTGGTTCTGCCCAGCCCTGTGTTTACTCTTTCCCCACTGGTTCTGCCCAGCCCTGTGTTTACTCTTTCCCCGCTGGTTCTGCCCAGCCCTGTGTTTACACTTTCCCTGCTGGTTCTGCCCAGCCCTGTGTTTACTCTTTTTCCGATTGGTTCTGCCCAGCCCTGTGTTTACTCTTTCCCCACTGGTTCTGCCCAGCCCTGTGTTTACTCTTTCCCCGCTGGTTCTGCCCAGCCCTGTGTTTACTCTTTCCCTGCTGGTTCCTCCCAGCCCTGTGTTTACTCTTTCCCCATTGGTTCCTCCCAGCCCTGTGTTTACTCTTTCCCCATTGGTTCCGCCCAGCCCTGTGTTTACTCTTTCCCCATTGGTTCTGCCCAGCCCTGTGTTTACTCTTTCCCTGATGGTTCTGCCCAGCCCTGTGTTTACTCTTTCCCCACTGGTTCTGCCCAGCCCTGTGTTTACTCTTTCCCCACTGGTTCTGCCCAGCCCTGTGTTTACTCTTTCCCCACTGGTTCTGCCCAGCCCTGTGTTTACTCTTTCCCCATTGGTTCTGCCCAGCCCTGTGTTTACTCTTTCCCCGCTGGTTCTGCCCAGCCCTGTGTTTACACTTTCCCTGCTGGTTCTGCCCAGCCCTGTGTTTACTCTTTACCTGCTGGTTCCTCCCAGCCCTGTGTTTACTCTTTCCCCGCTGGTTCTGCCCAGCCCTGTGTTTACTCTTTCCCCATTGGTTCTGCCCAGCCCTGTGTTTACTCTTTCCCCGCTGGTTCTGCCCAGCCCTGTGTTTACACTTTCCCTGCTGGTTCTGCCCAGCCCTTTGTTTACTCTTTCCCCACTGGTTCTGCCCAGCCCTGTGTTTACTCTTTCCCCGCTGGTTCTGCCCAGCCCTGTGTTTACTCTTTCCCCACTGGTTCTGCCCAGCCCTGTGTTTACTCTTTCCCTGCTGGTTCCTCCCAGCCCTGTGTTTACTCTTTCCCTGCTGGTTCTGCCCAGCCCTGTGTTTACTCTTTCCCCACTGGTTCTGCCCAGCCCTGTGTTTACTCTTTCCCCACTGGTTCTGCCCAGCCCTGTGTTTACTCTTTCCCCGCTGGTTCTGCCCAGCCCTGTGTTTACTCTTTCCCCACTGGTTCTGCCCAGCCCTGTGTTTACTCTTTCCCTGCTGGTTCTGCCCAGCCCTGTGTTTACTCTTTCCCCGCTGGTTCTGCCCAGCCCTGTGTTTACTCTTTCCCCGCTGGTTCTGCCTAGCCCTGTGTTTACTCTTTCCCCACTGGTTCTGCCCAGCCCTGTGTTTACTCTTTCCCCACTGGTTCTGCCCAGCCCTGTGTTTACTCTTTCCCCACTGGTTCTGCCCAGCCTCGAATCTCCTGTGTTTCCATAGTTCCAGCTCAGCCTCCCTCTCCCTTCTCCTCTACCAAAGCCATCCTGCTCACCAGCCTTTCCTCGGCTGATCCTTGTCAGTCCCCTGCAGTACAGTGGATTCTCCTCGGATCGTCCAGTCCCAGCTCCGCCTCCAGCCACAGAGCCCCGAACTCCCGAACTTTTTTACAAAAATCTGAGAAAATCGATTTCTACTACAACGTGCATAAACGATAAAAGCATTGCTTATGCACGTTGTAGTTTCTTTTCGTTCTTCATCTGTGTTTTGATCAAGAGATTCAGTACTCTGTCAGAAGATGTGTAATAGCGCCCCCTACCGTATAACAGTGAAAACACAGAAAGCCTGGAAAAATGTATACTTTCTCATTTATTACAGAAATGTAAAATTTGCATATATATTTTAAAATATTTAATTTTATGATTTAATGATGATTGAATTAATTATATAATTAATCATAAATAAAATTATACATATAATTTTCCATAAGAGTTTGAGTTGATGTAAAGCTTATAATTAATCAAATCATAAAAATGTGTAAAACTACACATTATTTAAAAAAAAAATCAATAATAAAAAAAACCTCCTACTAATATATATATATATATATATAATATGGTGTTTGTCTTCAGTATAGGACGCTGTTTGTCTACAGCACGTCTCAGAAAACCACGCGGTTGAATCACACGAATCCTGATCTACAGTGGGACGGATCACGGCTGCCCAGCGACAAACCCGCTCACGGTAATCGGCTCGCATTAGTTTATAAAGCGTCATGTGACAGATGACATCACGCTAGCATGTGTTTCTCAGGTATGCAGATTCAGAACATCGTCATGATCGTCCTCGGGCTCAGCGTGGTGATCGCCACAGCCATCGCGTTCATCTTGTACAGGTACAACGACACATAAAAACACAAACTCAGACTTTTGAGACTTTTTAACTTACAATTCTGACTTTTTTCTCACAGCTTTGAATTTATAACTTTTTTATAACTCGTTTTTTTTTTTTACATAAACTCATTTGACATTTAAACTAATTTTACATAAGGTAATTGCGATGTATTTTATCTTATAATTCAGATTTTTTCCCTCA
This sequence comes from Meda fulgida, assembly GCA_030578275.1. Taxonomy (NCBI): domain Eukaryota; kingdom Metazoa; phylum Chordata; class Actinopteri; order Cypriniformes; family Leuciscidae; genus Meda; species Meda fulgida. The sequence continues at coordinate 37,794,171 of CM060618.1, forward strand.
CAATTCCGTGTTTATCCAATAGTTTTTGGTTTACAGTCGTAAACTTAACTTTCTAGTTACATTCCGTGGCGGAAACTAACTTCCATAAGAATGAGAATGTAACTAGAAAATGAAACAAATAATGTATACCAAAGACTATTGGCTATTTATTTGAACGTGTTCAATCCAGACTTTCTGTTTAAAAAGGAAATACGTCAAAAAAAGAGTTACATTTGTCATCATCTTAAAAGAAATCAAAGCCAATTTTAGGACCATTAAGATATTTATTTGTTAAGATGAGATTTTTGTGGCAAACATTGAAGGGATAGTTCACCCAAAAATGAAAATTAGCCTATGATTTACTCACCCTGAAGCCATCCTAGGTGTATATGACATTCTTCGTTTAGACGAAAACAATCAGAGTTATATTATAAAAAGTCTTGGCTCTTCCAAGCCTTATAATGGGAGTCAATGGGTATATGTTTTTGGAAGTCCATCAGATCCCATCCATCCGTGATAAAAGTGCTCGAAACGGCTCTGGGGGGTTAATAAAGGCCTTCTGCCAGAAGCTATTTTAGTCGATAAAGTTTTAAATAGGGATATTTTTCTTACACCAACATCGCTTCACTTCAGAAGGCCTTTATTAACCCCTACAGAGCCGTTTGGGACAGTTTTATGATGGATATGATGCACTTGTATGGACTTGAAAAAATGGTGCCCATTCACAGCCATTATAAAGCTTGGAAGAGCCAGGACATTTTATAATATAACTCTGATTGTAATTGTCATATACACCTAGGATGACTTCAGGGTGAGTAAATCATGGGCTAATTTTCATTTTTGGGTGAACTATCCCTTTAAGAAATGTGGATGTTTTACTTTTGAGTTTGTTTGTAATTCTCATTAAGTCGATTCCCAGTCTCATTACTGTCATATACTTATGAATATACAATTTTGAAAAAGCATTCAATGCAGTTAATTCGCTTTTCATCATCTCATGAACCTACAAAGTATACTAATAATTTCTATAAATAAAATCAAAATTGAATTCATTTAGAAATAAATCCAATAAAAAAACACCTACTAAAAACATATATTTTATATTTAATGTGTTGACCTGTAAATGTCATAATCATGAACATGAATAATATGCAAAGAATGTGTGTGCAATATACATAAAAATGTAAACCACAAATATATAAAATGAAAAATAAATACAGAATCATTTTTATGAAAATAATGCAAAAAAAATGTCCCAATGCAACAAATTTTCAAAGTTTTTCAGTGTGATTTATTGTTAAAATCCATCAGATACTGTTTCTCTCAGGATGAAGACAACTGTGAGTTGAGGCGTTCTGTCAGGGTTTGGGTAAGTGGAAGTAGCGAGGACTCAAGTTCAGAGAAATAAGGCTTTTATTAATCAAAAATGAAAACAAAAACTACCCCGAGGGGGAAAACAAGACAGACTGGACTTGACTTGACTGGACTGGGCATGGCAGGGTGTCATGACTCAACGGATCACAGGAAGCAATAGCAGGTAAAGAACTCTTTATTTAATGGCGAGGAAGTCCAAACAGAAAGACACGGGCGTGGAAATGGTGACACAGGGACGTCGATGGTCAGCGTGGTGAATCCCAAATGGTGCGGTGAAGACAGACGAAGAACAAACCACAAGCGGTGATAATCCACAACCGACGATAATCCACAATCAAGACGAACTCAAGAGGAACACACGACAAGAGACTCAGGAACACGAGACTGGAACACCGACACATCCAACAACGATCTGACAATGGAGATGAGAAAACTGTGAGCATTTATAGTGAAATGAGAACGGCTGCAGCTGGTGATGATATGATGATCAGCTGGAGCGAATCAAGGAATGACACTCAATCACGCCCACAACACACGTGCTTTTATGCAACAACAACAACACGAGAAGGAAGCAATTAATTAGTATACAGTGACACAGGGCAGGGCAACAAGATCTAGGCAGAACACAAGGGGTATTTTCAACGACGAAACAGCCCAGGGAGAATAAATAGGGAGAACAAACAAGGGAGGTAACGAGGGAGGACAGGTGGGGCAAATGAATCAATAATCAGGTAACAAGATGGGAGGGGCAAGACAATCGACAGGAGAGCACATGGCACAAGGGAACATAACAGCCATGTGCCAACACCAAACACGACAACAACAAAAAACACAAGCTCTGCTACACAGCACAAGACAAAACACCCAGACATGACAAAACAGGAGTGTCAGGGCTCCGTCCCAAAACCAAGAAATAGACTAGACAGAAGTGACAGAACCCTGACGCGTTCAGACAGCTGTTTGGTTTATGTGTTTATTAATAGAGAAATGTCTGATATGTGTGTGTGTTCAGGCAGAACAGGCGAGTGCGTATCAATCAGAAGAAATGGTCTCACATCAACCCGTCGCTCATCATGCCGCTGGACAACAAAGAGAGAAACCACTTCAGTCTGAGAGTAAAACCGTCCTTCTGTCTGTCTTTACGCGTGTAGATGATCTGTCTTCCTCTGAGTGTGTGACGCTGTGTGTGTGTGTGTGTGTGTGTTGTAGATTGATGAGGATAAGAAGGGTGACAACAGCGTCGAGATACAACACAAAGGTCGATACGACAAAAAGGTCTGTGTGTCCCGTCACACGTGTGTGTGTGTGTGTGTGTGTGTATTGTGTGTGTTATGAATGTTTACGTGTGTGTGTGTGTGTTGTGTGTGTTTCTGCAGCCTGTCATTCTGAAGGAGCTGAGAAACACTGACGGAAACTTCTCTGAGGATCAGCGAATCGAGCTCAACGCTGTAAAAACCTCTTCATCTCCTGAAACCTGTCACGTTTTTCATTTGAGCTTTCATGTTTAAATTTTTGTTTTTTAAATATTAAATACACTTTACCCCAAATTCTTAATTCTGGAATGCAAAAAAATATTTATTTAGTATGTATTCAACATGAGACAAAGTGTTTGCAGTCATTTACATGTATGCTGATTTAAATAAAAATAAATTACTGCATTACAGTAACAAGTAAAAGTGTTGTGAAAATTATAGCACAATGCAAACAAAAGGTTATTTGTGTTAAAACAAGCTTCATTTTATTTATTCAGATTGTAATTTATTTACATAATATATATAAAATGATCACGGTACTTGAAAAAAAATTCATATAAAAAAAATTCACTGCACTAGAATAATGAGTAATGATTAAAAATTGAGTAATGAGTAATAATTATTTTTGTTAATATATTGAATTAGATTTTATTTTATTTTAATATTTTCTGTTCTTTTAGTGATTTTGTTGTGTTTTTGTCATTTTTATCAGTTTCTTTGGTAACGCTTTATTTTATAGTGTCCTTGTCACATGTTACATGTTACCATAGTAATAACAGTAAATTATGCATAATTACATGCAACTAACCCACAACCAAACCCTAACCCTATAGTAAGTACATGTAATATTACTCAGTACTTAAATATATAATTACACTGTAACAATGCCACGTTTAAAAATAAAATATAACTGGTTTCTTTTAAAATATAGGTTATCTGTAAAATATATTTTCTTATTTTTTTCTTTGTCTATGAAACTCTTCATGAACATGTTTCTGTGAGACGGCCCTGTTATTGTGTTTTCTCTCTCCCGGTCAGTTGTTGCGCATCGATTACTATAACCTGACCAAGTTCTACGGGACGGTGAAGTTCGACTGTGGCGTGTTCGGGGTGTTTGAGTTCTGCGAGAGAGGATCGCTGCGGGTAAAAGCGTCTCACACTCATACATCACAGGACAAACATCAGCATCCCAGCTAACAATTTTACGTTCCCAGAATGTTCGTTTTTGGTTCCCAGAACGTTCCCAAGAACGTTCCCTATTGGTGATCCAGGAACGTTTTTTTAACGTAAATAGAACATTCCCTTAAGGTTAGGGGAACGTTCTGGAAACTTTATGGGAACATTCCCTTTAAAAATAGAACCTACAAAGAACCTACAGGGAACATTCCCAGAACGTTCTCCTTAGGATATAAAATGAAACCTAAAAATGATTCCTAGAACGTTCTTGTTTGGTTCCCAAAAAAATAACCAAATGGGAACCATGCGGGAACGTTACGGGAACGTTCTGTGTTTGCTGGGATCATCTTCATCACATGACTCTTGTGTGTGTGTTTGTTCCGTCAGTGTGTGCTGAACGATAAGATCTCGTATCCCAACGAGAGCTTTATGGACCTGGAGTTCAAGATCTCCGTCATGTACGACATCGCAAAGGTGAGTGTGTGTGTGTGTGTGTGTGTGTGAGAGAGAGAGAGTGTGTTTCATCATGTACACACACAGTAGACGCTGTTTTTTACTGCTTCGTCTATTAAAATGTACTTGTACACTCGTCGATGGTTTTCTGATAACTCACAGATGGAAACATAAACCTCCTCACGTCATGATATCTTGTGTGTGTGAGTGTGTGCGTGTGTGTGTGTGTTTGGTGTGCTTGTGTGTACATGTGAGTGTGTGTGTGTGTGTGCGTGTGAGTGTGTGTAAACAAGAGTGCTGGTCTCAGCTGAAAGGTCATGTCAGGTCAAAGGGTTATTATCGTAAACTAACGAGAACATTTCTCATTTTTATTTAATTAATTTATTTTTTTTATAAATTTAAATAAAAAAATGTATATAGAAACAAAATTAGCTCCCTTCCGTGTCTTCTTGTAAATTATGTTTGTTCACATTCATGTATCGTTAGAATGAATAAATTCTAGCACTTGGCAAGTGTTAATTTTAGACCCTGTATATATACAGTACATACATATATATGATATTTAGAGTACAAATCAGTGTGAGCCTCTCAAAGTTCAGTATAAGGAATCAGTTTTTTAAATTTTCAGAAATATAATAATGATTATAGGAAATATAGTCGTCATTTATGTGCTTCTGTTTTGACCTTTGCCCTCTGCTGACATCATCACGTGTGTGTGTGGCGTCAGGGCATGTCGTACCTGCACTCCAGTTATGTCGGCGTTCACGGCCGGCTGAAATCCACCAACTGTGTGGTGGACAATCGCATGGTGGTGAAGATCACCGACTTCGGCTGCAACACCATCCTCACGCCCAGGAAAGGTCCGCCACATCACTTCCTGTTCCTCTACTGACATAATACACATGCTTATACCACGGGCTGTTTAAATACTCGATTCTGATTGGCTGGAAGGTGTGCAGTAAAACCGTTTAATGCACAGGTAGTTCCAGTCAGTTTGAATCCGCTACTATAGTCATTGGTAACTATAGTAACACAGTCACACTTGCAAACAGAGTGAGAGAAACATAAGAAAACGTTTATTTAGGTAGGCTAAATGGATGATTTTTGCATATCGTTTAATTTGTATGGTGAATACGGCAATTTTGAGAAATGGGCCCAGGCACAAGACGAAATAGAAGACTTGGAGAATTCGTTGAATGACAAAAAGTGGCACAAAGAACTAACACTGACAGAGCTAGATAAGATCGAAGACGACAAAGATCAATACGAAAAAGACAACTAAATGAACACTTTCAGTGACTTTTTGCGCCAAAGACTTTGGATTTTGGAAATTGTGATTTCGAGACCTACTCTGCTTCTCTTTTAAATGAGACACCGCGGGAGTTTTATGCCTCTGTTCAGTCCACCGCTGGACGCCAATACAGTGTTGCACGTTTGATGTGTCTCAGAGCAGGAATAAACCCAAACATAACTTCACCTCCAAGCCTAAACCTGAAATAACCCTACCCTTTTCCATGTCTAACTTCACGATAAATGGAAATGTGGAGTTTAACATCGATTAGTATAATGAGGAGTAAAACAATCCCCTATCGAAATTTCCAACTGTTTGATTTTTTTGTTTTCATTTAATTTAATGCATTTCAATAAATGTAATGTGTCTTTAAATAGTAGCCTAATCGTGGTTAGAGACACCGATTTTATTTCACACTCTACATAATTCATTTAACCCATTAAAACCGGATCACACATCTGTGTGTGTTTACCTTTAAGACCGGATCGCGCATCTGTGCGTAGTCACCATTAAGCCCGGCAAACACGTCTGCGTCATTTTTAGCGGTGTCGTCTTTTTCAAGGCACATGGCCAATTATATGCACTGTGATTGGCTGAAATATTCTTGGGGTGAGTGACAGAGATGCTAAGGGATTTTTTTAAAAACTCATGTGACTAGTAAAATGCTTTGTGATTGGTCGAAATAAGTCTACACATACAGTAAGTTTTATTTGACTGTCTTTACTGTTTTGGTCAACATTTTTAAACAGATTTTAGTAGGCTTTGACAAATTTTGACAAATATTTCTGAAAACCCTTTGGGAGGGGGTTTACAGAAAAGTACTTAGGCATAAAAAGGCCTTTTTTAGCAGGCGATTTAGGCCTAAATCAGTTAAATAAATGACATGATTAGTTCAAATAAAGACTGCCTTGTCACTGTCAGTGTTGCCTGTCATTCATAAATAATTTTAATAAATCCATTAAATAATCATTAAGTTAGCTATATGCTTAAGCAACGGGGGGACTCTTTCAGTACTTTCGCTCTCTCTTTTAATAATGAATTTAAATAAATGTTATAATTCATTTAAATAAAAGCAATCCGATGGCTCTACTTTATTCAAAGTGGATGGAGTGCTAGAACTAACGAGCCGTAACTTAAGAAAATAACCGTCATTTTTACACGTCTGTTAAAAAATTACATTATTATTACAAAATTAACATCAGTTACAGCTTTAACTTATTTTTAACTTGGCAAATAACCGTGGTATAAGCGGGATAATCCACGGCTAGCCATGCATTAAAGGATTTTAATGCATGACGTAGAGGCGAAGAACCACCCGACGCGAAGCGGATTAATGCATGGCTAGCCGTGGATTATCCCTTACATATAACAATAGAGTCACATTAAAGAGGACATATTCTGCTTGTTCACATGTTCAGTTTTCTTTAGTGTGTAATGCTGCTGTTTGAGCATGAAAAAACTGAAGGGATTTTCTATATCAGTGTCCCTGAAACAACTCCATTGTAGTCTTCAGTTTCTTCTGGGAACGAACACGTCACAATATTCCTCATTTCAATAATTCATACGAAGAATAAAGGGGTGGGGCCTGGTTAAATTAGTTAGTAGTGTGTTGATACTATGGTTATGGTAATTAGGAGCGGGACATTTCTCAAACACGCTCAAAGCACTTGACCAATCACTGATCCACACTGATCCAGCCGACCAATCAGAGCACAGTGTACTTTTCAGAAGGAGGGGCTTCACACGAACTAAACAGAGCGTTACTGACAGACTGGGAAGAGAGGAGCCGCAGCAATGGAGAATATGAGGAAAATAATCAACATTCATACTAGAAAACCAGTTCTAGTTGAGCTAAAAACAACATCAAGACTTTGTAAAAGGGCAGAAAATGGGCTCTTTTAACATAAAGCTGCTTCTCAGACAGTTTGTGGAGTGTCAGTTTAAAGGTGCTCTAAGCGATGTCACGCGTTTTTTAGGCCAAAACATTTTTTGTCACATACAGCAAACATCTCCTCACTATCCGCTGGCTGCCTGTCCCCTGAACACACTGTAAAAAGACGCGGTCTCTGCAGACACCCCAGGCTCCAGAAATGGCAACAAAAACAAACTGGGCTAACCCGCACCACGAAACATAACAAACTGTTCCAGGCAATAGCAGACAAGAAGGATTTGGGGGTGGGTTTGGGGGGTTAGTGCGCGGATGAGGAGGAGGGAGGGTCGAGCTAGCCTCCGTTTTGTTTGACAATACTTTAAACGTCAACAAGAAGTGACGTCACCCGACATCGCTTAGAGCTTAAGTCATTGAAAACATGTCAAGAAAATAAGTACAGTGTTTCTCTGTGTCAGACCTGTGGACGGCGCCGGAGCACATGCGTGTTCAGGGGATCTCTCAGAAGGGCGACGTCTACAGTTTTGCAATCATCTCGCAGGAGATCATCCTGAGGAAGAGCCCGTTTCACACCAGCTGCTGCCGCGATACTGCAGGTACAAACACACATCAGCGAGAGTCATTATCTCAGACACGTGGAGAGTAAATACTGTGCATTTAGCAGATGCTCGTGTGCAAAGCGACTTACTTTGTAGATTGTGCGTTGCCTGGGAATCGAACCCATGTGACCATGTTGATCTAGGTAAAAAAAGCTTATAATAATAATAATTAAAATAAATAAATATTTCATATATATATATATATATATATATATATCTTTATCTTTCTCTGTGTGTGCTGTTCATCTTTTCTCTTCTAGAGAAAATCTATCGCGTTCAGTGTCCGCGGGGCCCGAACGTCTTCCGACCGGATCTGAGTTTTGAGTCTGTTGGAGAAACTGAAGCAGAGGTACCTTTACCACAGTACATACTACAAAAAAAAAAACGGTTCACTTGTGTTAATAAGAATGGGAGAAACTGAAACACCCAAATATTGCAGCTCTAGCGAAGGAAGCCCCGCCTTCTAAATAAAACAGCCAATCGTGTCACTGCGGCTGGTGTTCGAAGCACCGGTTACTATGGCAACAGTTCGTTTTTGTTCTTCGCTTAGGGGGAATTTTTTTGTTTTTTTTAAATACCCCGATGCCGTCCACACTGCTGACAGCGACGTTTAGATGAAAATGTAATAACAAAAAATCTCAATAACAAAATTAATTAGAGTAAATTAAATTCACATTTAACTGCAAAATAACTTTGTTTTGGCCTGATTTTGTTCGAAATGACGTCACAGTTCATTCTTCGATTTCGTTTGACGTATATCAGGGCCTTTAGGACTGCACTCGCACTTTGGCTGGACAAAAAAAAAGAAAAACATTTATAAAATAATCAATGTCTGATTTTATTGCTGATTTGAAATATGTTGAAATGGGAAATATACATGTATATATAGAAATATATATATATTTAAATGTAAACCACTTATTTTTGTAGCTGTTCGTGCTGATCAAGAGCTGCTGGGAGGAGGATCCAGAGAAGCGTCCGGACTTCAAGCGGATCGAGGGCGCTCTGGGAAAGATCTTCAGGTGCGTGAGTGACACCGCTCGCGTTTCACCGGGTCCTGAGCACATACTGACGTGCTGGTGTGTGTTTCTGCAGTAACTTTCATAACCAGGCCAACGCCAGCTACATGGACAACCTGATCCGCCGGCTGCAGATGTACTCCAGGAACCTGGAGCACCTAGTGGAGGAGAGAACGGCCCTGTACAAGGCTGAGAGAGACCGAGCCGATCAGCTCAACTTCATGCTGCTGCCGGGGTCAGACACACACACACTTCATGTACAGCTAACTCCCACTGAGAACACCCTAGCAACTGCTTAGCAACACCCTTGCAACCGCTTAGCAATCACAAAGCAATGCCCTAGCAAAGTCAAAACAATGCCTTAGAAACTGTCTAGCAACATCACAGCCACCACCCAGAACACCATAGCAACTGCCTAGCAACCACATAGCAATGCATTAGCAACACCTTTGCAACCACCCAGATGATATTAGCAACTGCCTAGCAACACATTGGCAATTGTCCAGGACATTCTAGCTTAGGGTTGCCAACTTCCGAAAAGAATAATGCGGGACAATTAGGGTCATTATCACTATATTTTGGGGATCGGGAGGCGGCGGGGGGTGGGGGGGGGGGGGGTGTTATCTCGCAGACAAGGTCTCTCGCTCTCTCCCTCTCTGCCACGAGACGCGGTTTGGCGCTGGCGCACATATTTCGTCTCGCATGCGCAGCTCTAGATTCCAGAAGATTTGAACTCATTTAAGGGCATCAGTATGCGGGATATTTATAAATAATTTATATCTAGATAGATTGGATAATTCATTCTCAATTTATAGTTTATTTGTATGGTCGGATGCGCGTGACTGGATGATGACCGGTGTCGTGGTCATTCTCAAGTGTCGTGTTGCTGTTGTATCAGTCAGATCAGCGTAGCACTGGATAATCGGGACAAGAGAGGTCCCGCACGGGACAAAAAATTAGGCCCAATAATCGGGACGTCCCGGCTAATTCGGGACAGTTGGCAACCCTATTCTAGCTACTGCCCAGCATTCACAAAGCAATTCCCTGGCAAATGCATAGCCACGCCATAGAAATTGACTAGCAATCACAAAGCGATGCCATAGAAACTGCCTAACAAAACACCATAGCAACCACCCATGACAACCTACACATACTATAACTGCCTAGCAACAAAAATATCAATGTCCGAACAATTGCTCAGCAACCTCATAGAACTAGCAACACCCCAGCAACCACACAGCACATCCTAGCAACTGCCGAGCAAACAAATAGCAATGCCCTAGCAACTGCCTAGCAATACCATGACAATCACCCAGAAAATCCTAGCAACACCCTAGCAACCTTCTAGGAACAAAAATAGCAACAAACCTTATAGTGATGTCGTCGCAACTGCCTACCAACTGCATAGCAATGACCAAGCACCTCCTTGAAAAAACATAGCGATGCCCTAGCAACTGCCTAGCAACACCCTAACAACTGCCTAGCAACACCTTTTTTCGCTTATCACAAAAGCGCTTTTCACAATACACATCGTTTCAAAGGAGCTTTACAGAAAATGCTCGAGTCCAGATTACAATTTACAGAGATCTGTTATCAGAGGAAACTGTCTATGTATTTCAGAAATGTACATATACAAAATCACAGTTAGCGAAATATTTATTAATTTAAACAATGTAATAATTTAAGGCTGAAACAATGAGCTCACTGAAGTAATGAATACTTGTTTGTTAACAAATGATTATGACATTTAGAAAAATGTAGCACTGGTGCATGCTGATTCAGAGTAGAACCACATAGTGATGCCGTAGTAACATTCTAGCAACCACACAGGACATCCTAACAACTGTCTAACATGCCCTAGCAACTGCCTAGCAACCACACAGGACATCCTAACAACTGTCTAACATGCCTAGCAACTGCCTAGCAACCACGCAGGACATCCTAACAACTGTCTAACATGCCCTAGCAACTGCCTAGCAACCACACAGGACATCCTAACAACTGTCTAACATGCCCTAGCAACTGCCTAGCAACCACACAGGACATCCTAACAACTGTCTTACATGCCCTAGCAACTGCCTAGCAACCACACAGGACATCCTAACAACTGTCTAACATGCCTAGCAACTGCCTAGCAACCACGCAGGACATCCTAACAACTGTCTAACATGCCCTAGCAACTGCCTAGCAACCACACAGGACATCCTAACAACTGTCTAACATGCCCTAGCAACTGCCTAGCAACCACACAGGACATCCTAACAACTGTCTAACATGCCCTAGCAACTGCCTAGCAACCACACAGAACATCCTAAAAACTGTCTAACATGCCCTAGCAACTGCCTAGCAACCACACAGGACATCCTAACAACTGTCTAAAATGCCCTAGCAACTGCCTAGCAACCACACAGAACATCCTAAAAACTGTCTAACATGCCCTAGCAACTGCCTAGCAACCACATAGCAACGGCCTAGCAACAACATAGTGATGCCCTAGAAACTGCCTAGCAACCACATAGCAATGCCCTAGCAACTACTTAGGACTCTCTAGCTCACACATAGCAGCTGGGCGAGCAGCAGAAGTGGCCCTGACGTGATCAAGCGAGTGCGTGTGTTCTGAGCGTCAGACTGTCTCTCACACAGGCCGGTGGTGCGCTCTCTGAAGGAGACGGGGCGCGTGGAGCCCGAGCTGTACGACGAGGTCACCATCTACTTCAGCGACATCGTGGGCTTCACCACCCTCTGCCACCACAGCACGCCCATGGAGGTGGTGGACATGCTCAACGACATCTACAAGAACTTCGACAGCATCCTCGACCACCACGACGTCTACAAGGTGCTCCCAGAGAACGTCACACGCTTTTAATGATTTATTATTTTACAAAAATATATAGTCAAACCAAAATGTATTCAGACACCTTCAACATTTCTCACATTATCACAGTTTATTATTTTGTTCAGTCTGACACTTCAGCAAAACATGGTCAGGTCAAAGTGTCTGAATAATTTTTGGTCCCAAATTATATAAATTTTACTGGTAGTCACTGTATGAAGAATTTTTGGGTATTAATATGTTTATTTTGCTATCCTCACTTACATAAATACTATAGTGTCCTGCACCCACTAGTAAAAAATAAATAAAAATGATATCTGGTGTCTGAATAATTTTTGGTTTGACTGTATATTTGAATTATTTAAAAAATATTTTGTTTTAATATAATTTAAAAAAAACATGAAAGGCAGAATGTGATTAAAGGGGTCATCGGATGCAAAATTCACTTTTATATGGTGTTTGCATATAAATGCATTTATCTTTGCAGTGTGTGGACACACTGTACAATGAAAAAAAATCCATTCACACCTTTTTTTTTAATCCTCAAAAAGCCTAAACACTCTCAATAATCAAGCCGTTTGGATTTTCTGAGCAATATGATGTCATATGTTGCCCACGACCGCTGACGGACTGTCCCGTTTTAGCATATTTCCCGTATTAGCTTATGTCCTGTATTAGGATATTTCCTGTATTAGCATATGTCCTGTATTAGGATATTTCCCGTATTAGCTTATGTCCTGTATTAGGATATTTCCTGTATTAGCATATGTCCTGTATTAGGATATTTCCCGTATTAGCTTATGTCCTGTATTAGGATATTTCCTGTATTAGCATATGTCCTGTATTAGGATATTTCCCGTATTAGCTTATGTCCTGTATTAGGATATTTCCTGTATTAGCAAATGTCCTGTATTAGGATATTTCCCGGATTAGTTTATGTCCTGTATTAGGATATTTCCTGTATTAGCAAATGTCCTGTATTAGGATATTTCCCAGATTAGTTTATGTCCTGTATTAGGATATTTCCTGTATTATCATATGTCCTGTATTAGGATATTTCCCGTATTAGCATATGTCCTGTATTAGGATATTTCCTGTATTAGCATATGTCCTGTATTAGGATATTTCCTGTATTAGCATATGTCCTGTATTAGGATATTTCCCGTATTAGCTTATGTCCTGTATTAATATATTTCCCGTATTAGCATATGTCCTGTATTAGGATATTTCCTGTATTAGCTTATGTCCTGTATTAGGATATTTCCCGTATTAGCTTATGTCCTGTATTAATATATTTCCCGTATTAGCATATGTCCTGTATTAGGATATTTCCTGTATTAGCTTATGTCCTGTATTAGGATATTTCCCGTATTAGCTTATGTCCTGTATTAGGATATTTCCTGTATTAGCTTATGTCCTGTATTAGGATATTTCCCGTATTAGCTTATGTCCTGTATTAGGATATTTCCTGTATTAGCATATGTCCTGTATTAGGATATTTCCTGTATTAGCTTATGTCCTGTATTAGGATATTTCCTGTATTAGCATATGTCCTGTATTAGGATATTTCCTGTATTAGCATATGTCCTGTATTAGCATATTTCCCGTATTAGCATAATTCCTGTATTGGGGGAAATTTGTAATTTCTCATTATCATTGAAAGAGACATGCACCGAAACAGAGCTGTTTTTGAGAAGGTAAAAAGGGTGTTTTACACAACCATTGAGGAATTTTACCCAAAGTATGTTACAAACTTTACATGAAGACCCTAAAGAATCATACCAACTTGTGGAAAATGGGTGTCCGATGACCCCTTTAAATATTCGTGTTCAGGTGGAGACCATCGGTGACGCGTACATGGTGGCGTCCGGTCTGCCGAAACGCAACGGGAACAGACACGCGGTGGACATCTGTCTCATGGCTCTGGACATCCTGGAGTTCATGGGGACGTTCCAGCTCAGACACCTGCCGGGAATCCCACTGTGGATCCGTATCGGGATCCATTCAGGTACAGACACACCGCAAGAAGAAAACTGAGATGATGTTATACGGGAAACTTACTAGAAATCATTCCTGCACCGTCTTGTGGCAGCGACACCTACTGGTCGAAATGCATAAATCAGGCAAAAATCATTCAAATATCAAGTTCTGTCCATTTGGATGAGCTCAGCCATGCATCTACAGTATTTTGAACCAATTTGCAAATCTCTTCTTATACATCTTGGTAAATAGACACATGAATATAATGCACGGTTGGTGTAATAACTAAATTATTCTTACTAGTCCTGTGTGTGTGTAGGTCCATGTGCAGCAGGTGTGGTGGGTAATAAGATGCCACGTTACTGTCTGTTTGGAGATACGGTCAACACGGCGTCGCGTATGGAGTCTACGGGCCTGCGTAAGACACAAACACACACATTCACATGTACTCACATACAAAAACACACTCTTCAGTGAAGCAGCTGATGTGTTTTCCAGCTCTGAGGATTCACGTGAGCGAGTCGACCATCCAGATCCTGCACCGAACCGACTGTCAGTTTGAGTGCGACCGCCGAGGAGAAACACACCTGAAGGTGAGAGAAGAGATGTCAGCCAATCACAGGCTCTTATTTAAGCTTCCGGCCAATCGCAGGCTCTCATTTCAGATTCTGGCCAATCACAGGCTCTTATTTCAGCTTCCGTCCAATCACAGGCTCTCATTTCAGCTTTCAACAAATCACAGGTTTTTATTTCAGATTCTGTCCAATCACAGGCTCTTATTGCAGCTTCCAGTCGATCGCAGGCTGTTATTTCAGCTTTTAACAAATCACTGGCTCTTATTTTCAGCTTCCAACCAATCGCAGGCTATTATTTCCCCTTTCATCCAATCACAGGCTCTCATTTCAGATTCTAGCCAATTGGAGGCTCTCATTTCAGCTTCCAACCAATAACAGGCTCTTATTTCAGCTTCTAACCAATCACAGGCTCTTATTTGAGATTCCAGTCGATCGCAGGTTCTTATTTCATCTTTCGTCCAATCGCAGGCTCTTATTTCATCTTTCGTCCAATCGCAGGCTCTTATTTCATCTTTTGTCCAATCGCAGGCTCTTATTTCATCTTTTGTCCAATTACAGGCTCTTATTTCAGCTTCTGTCCAATTACAGGCTCTTATTTCAGCTTCTGTCCAATTACAGGCTCTTATTTCAGCTTCTGTCCAATCGCAGGCTCTTATTTAAGTCCCTTCAGCCTGTCGCAGACTGTTGAAGTTGAGTTGACAGTCACAACAGAGACTCACAACGTGTGTGTGTGTGTGTGTGTGTGTGTGTGTGTGTGTGTGTGTGCGTGTGTGTGTTTCAGGGTAAAGGGAAGGAGATGACTTACTGGTTGACAGGAGTTACTGGGCAGAAATACAACCTGCCAACACCACCAACAGCGTAAGACCACCAACACTTTTGTCCTGTAATAATAAAATACTCCCAGAATACACCAGTAAAACATTTACACATGCACAATTTATTATCAGAACGACATATGTGTATAACAACATAAATGTAAACTACGAAATAATTATCTTTTGTAGTTGTCCTCTATTAGAGTCATGTTAGATGTATAGACCTTTTTAAAGTGCCTTGCACAAAATATATTGTAGTTTTAAAAAAGATTGAACTTCTCTGTTTCATTCTGTAAAATGATTTTCTTTTCCCCTTAATTTTTTTTGTTTTGTTTTGAAAACCCCTGCTGTTTAAGATCATCGACATCACTGATGCTCACACACACACGCGTTGAATCTTTCTGTGTGTGTCTTTTGATCCGCAGAGAGAACTTCCAGCGTCTGCAACAGGATCTGGCCGAGAGGATTGTCTCCACGCTGGAGACACGCGGGAACGAGCTGCGGAAGACACTCTCTACACGCCAGCGGCGAACACACACACACACACACAGCAGCGACGGGCAGCCCGAATACCTACACCTGACCGACCCCACAACACACCTGTAGAACACACACACACACACACACACACACACACACACAGCAGCGACGGCCAGCCCGAATACCTCCACCTGACCGACCCCACAACACACCTGTAGAACACACACACACACACACACACACACACACACACAGCAGCGACGGCCAGCCCGAATACCTCCACCTGACCGACCCCACAACACACCTGTAGAACACACACACACACACACACACACACACACACACACACACACACACACACACACACACACACACACACAGCAGCGACGGCCAGCCCGAATACCTCCACCTGACTGACCCCACAACACACCTGTAGAACACACACACACACACACACACACACACACACACACACACACACACAGCAGCGACGTCCAGCCCGAATACCTGCACCTGACCGACCCCACAACACACCTGTAGAACACACCTGTAGAACACACACACACACACACTCACAGCAGCGACGGGCAGCCCGAATACCTGCACCTGACCGACCCCACAACACACCTGTAGAACACACACACACACACACACACACACAGCAGCGACGGGCAGCCCGAATACCTGCACCTGACCGACCCCACAACACACCTGTAGAACACACACACACACACACACACACACATACACACACAGCAGCGACGGCCAGCCCGAATACCTCCACCTGACCGACCCCACAACACACCTGTAGAACACACACACACACACACACACACACACACACACAGCAGCGACGGCCAGCCCGAATACCTGCACCTGACCGACCCCAAAACACACCTGTAGAACACACACACACACACACACACACACACTCACACAGCAGCGACGGCCAGCCCGAATACCTGCACCTGACCGACCCCAAAACACACCTGTAGAACACACACACACACACACACACACACACACACACACACACACACACACACACACACACACACACTCACACAGCAGCGACGGCCAGCCCGAATACCTGCACCTGACCGACCCCAAAACACACCTGTAGAACACACACACACACACACACCTGTCTGTATTTAACTATATGAAGTGTTGCTCATTGTGTTTGTGTTCTTAAAACTTTGATTTATTCAATCATTTAATCATTCTGATTTTACAATGAATGATGAATGTAATGTACAATATGACTTCATAATTGATAACTGTTTCTTACTCATATAGACAATAAGAGAACAAACTGTTTTATTTAGATGGTTTTATTAACCAAACTTGCTTATTAATGAACAGAGTGAGAAAAAAAATCATACGTCTTTTTTTATGCGTTTAGCAAACGCTACAACTTATAATATAGAAACATAAGCAATTAGTCACAGAGCCAAATAAATGTTTATGAACAAATATGACTCATCAGTGTAATGAAAATCTCCCAAAATATGCACAAATGAAAATATTCTTTTTTTTAAAAAAAAGTGACGATGAATCGGTTTCCATGTGAAGTTCTCTGAAGCCTGACGGCACACAAGAGCTGAAATACAGGTTTGATTGAATGTGTTCTGCAGTTTGATGTGAATGTGAATACAAACTGGATTATATCAAGAGCTGGACTGCTAGATTGGATGATTTTCACATTATTTACTATCAGATTGAGTTCTGCTGTTACTCGTCAGACTTCAACAGGTTGTCCAGTTTTGGCCGTGACGAGGGCGGAGTCTCCCAGTTCAGTGGCAGGAAGTGGCAGCCCATACTCCGCCCACCCGTTACACAGGCCCCGCCCACAGCCCCCCGCGCTGACTGGCACTTCATGTGTCTGGCCGTTGAGGTGCAGCCACAGGGCTTCCTCCTCCTGTTCCACGGTTGTCGGGGTGTGAGGTGTAGTGTCCTTTTCACCTGCTGGACAGATACACAACACTGACTAGTGAGTGAGTTAGAACAAACAGCAGATTTATACTGTGGCCACTAATACTAACCAGAAGAAGAAGAAAGTGAGGACTTTTCTTTTCCCCCAAGAAAAGTCCTCACTATTACAATACTTGAGTGTTGTGGGTGGTTGCTGGGGTGTTGCCATACAGTTCTAAAGTGTTCAGAGTGGTTTTCGGTGTGTTGTCATGCAGTTCCAATGTGGTCCGAGTGTTTTTTAATGTTGCTATGCAAGTCTAAAATGTTCAGAGTGTTTGTTGGTGTTGCTATGCAGTTCTGAAATGTTCCGCGTGTTGGTGTTGCTATGCAGTTCTAAAGTGTTCCGAGTGGTTTTCGGTGTTGTCAGTTCCAATGTGGTCCGACTGTTTTTTAATGTTGCTATGCAGTTCTAAAATGTTCCGAGTGTTTGTTGGTGTTGCTATGCAGTTCTAAAGTGTTCCGAGTGGTTTTCGGTGTGTTGTCAGTTCCAATGTGGTCCGAGTGTTTTTTAATGTTGCTATGCAGTTCTGAAATGTTCCGAGTGTTTGTTGGTGTTGCTATGCAGTTCTAAAGTGTTCCGAGTGTTTATTGATGTGTTGTCATGCTGTTCTAAAGGGTTCCGAGGTTTTTTTTGCGTGTTGCCATTCAGTTCTAAAGGGTTCCGAGTGTTTGTTGGTGTTGCTATACAGTTCTAAAATGTTCCGAGTGTTTGTTGGTGTTGCTATGCAGTTCTAAAATGTTCCGAGTGTTTGTTGGTGTTGCTATGCAGTTCTAAAGTGTTCCGAGTGTTTATTGATGTGTTGTCATGCTGTTCTAAAGGGTTGGGAGGTTTTTTTTGTGTGTTGCCATTCAGTTCTAAAGGGTTCCGAGTGTTTGTTGGTGTTTGTATGCAGTTCTAAAATGTTCCGAGTGTTTGTTGGTGTTGCTATGCAGTTCTAAAATGTTCCGAGTGTTTGTTGGTGTTGCTATGCAGTTCTAAAGTGTTCCGAGTGTTTATTGATGTGTTGTCATGCTGTTCTAAAGGGTTCCGAGGTTTTTTGCGTGTTGCCATTCAGTTCTAAAGGGTTCCGAGTGTTTGTTGGTGTTGCTATGCAGTTCTAAAATGTTCCGAGTGTTTGTTGGTGTTGCTATGCAGTTCTGAAATGTTCCGAGTGTTTGTTGGTGTTGCTATGCAGTTCTAAAGTGTTCCGAGTGTTTATTGATGTGTTGTCATGCTGTTCTAAAGGGTTCCGAGGTTTTTTTTGCGTGTTGCCATTCAGTTCTAAAGGGTTCCGAGTGTTTGTTGGTGTTGCTATACAGTTCTAAAATGTTCCGAGTGTTTGTTGGTGTTGCTATGCAGTTCTAAAATGTTCCGAGTGTTTGTTGGTGTTGCTATGCAGTTCTAAAGTGTTCCGAGTGTTTATTGATGTGTTGTCATGCTGTTCTAAAGGGTTGGGAGGTTTTTTTTGTGTGTTGCCATTCAGTTCTAAAGGGTTCCGAGTGTTTGTTGGTGTTTGTATGCAGTTCTAAAATGTTCCGAGTGTTTGTTGGTGTTGCTATGCAGTTCTAAAATGTTCCGAGTGTTTGTTGGTGTTGCTATGCAGTTCTAAAGTGTTCCGAGTGTTTATTGATGTGTTGTCATGCTGTTCTAAAGGGTTCCGAGGTTTTTTGCGTGTTGCCATTCAGTTCTAAAGGGTTCCGAGTGTTTGTTGGTGTTGCTATGCAGTTCTAAAATGTTCCGAGTGTTTGTTGGTGTTGCTATGCAGTTCTAAAATGTTCCGAGTGTTTGTTTGTGTTGCTATGCAGTTCTAAAGTGTTCCGAGTGTTTATTGATGTGTTGTCATGCTGTTCTAAAGGGTTCCGAGGTTTTTTTGCGTGTTGCCATTCAGTTCTAAAGGGTTCCGACTGTTTGTTGGTGTTGCTATGCAGTTCTAAAATGTTCAGAGTGTTTGTTGGTGTTGCTATGCAGTTCTAAAATGTTTAGAGTGTTTGTTGGTGTTGCTATGCAGTTCTAAAATGTTCCGAGTGTTTGTTGGTGTTGCTATGCAGTTCTAAAATGTTCCGAGTGTTTGTTGGTGTTGCTATGCAGTTCTAAAGTGTTCCGAGTGTTTATTGATGTGTTGTCATGCTGTTCTAAAGGGTTCCGAGGTTTTTTTTGCGTGTTGCCATTCAGTTCTAAAGGGTTCCGAGTGTTTGTTGGTGTTGCTATGCAGTTCTAAAATGTTCCGAGTGTTTGTTGGTGTTGCTATGCAGTTCTAAAATGTTTAGAGTGTTTGTTGGTGTTGCTATGCAGTTCTAAAATGTTCCGAGTGTTTGTTGGTGTTGCTATGCAGTTCTAAAGTGTTCTGAGTGTTTATTGATGTGTTGTCATGCTGTTCTAAAGGGTTCCGAGTTTTTTTTTTGTGTGTTGCCATTCAGTTCTAAAGGGTTCCGAGTGTTTGTTGGTGTTGCTATGCAGTTCTAAAATGTTCAGAGTGTTTGTTGGTGTTGCTATGCAGTTCTAAAATGTTCCAGAGTGTTTGTTGGTGTTGCTATGCAGTTCTAAAGTGTTCCGAGTGTTTATTGATGTGTTGTCATGCTGTTCTAAAGGGTTCCGAGGTTTTTTTTGCGTGTTGCCATTCAGTTCTAAAGGGTTCCGAGTGTATTTTAGGTGTGTTGCTAGGCAGTTGTTAAGGTGTTCTAGTGTTACAGGTTCCATCACAAATCAGCACTAGTAGTTTTGGGTGACTTAAGTAAACCGTACTAAAAGTGGATATTTGTCATCTTTCTGTTATTTCTCAGAGGAATAAAGGTTTGCATAACACTCAGACAGGTTCGGTTTCACAGGGTTAAACTGTTGTGTTCGTATGAATCATGGTGCATTTATGATTCAGAAAACACAACATATTTCACACCTGATATCAAGATGACGGTGTGTTCTGAGATCACACAAAACACATTTTTATGTTTAGAAATGCAATGCACAATCCCCTTGTGTGAAGGTTTTAAAAACGCAAGACAAGTGTGTTGAAATGGGTTTTGTGTGAACGCAGGAACGTAAGGTTGGGGTTGACATGATGTGGCGACACATAACAGAGAACATTAGTGATCTGACAGGAACTGGATCAGATCCTGAGAGGGCGAGAGACGAAATTCCTTCTACAGTAGTAAATCGCTCATGTTCGCCCTCAGCACTGAATCATTATAACCACTATAACCACTGAACTCTCTGACCTCTCGCTCCAGCCTGAAAACGCTGGGGTTAAATATAGCTCACGAGTGCCGTTGGGTTCTTCCGCTGGTTCAAGAGCTGCGTTCTGCGTCCTGAGATAACGGATGCATGTGTGTGTGTGTGTGTGATAAAGACGTGAGACATGGGACAGTCCCTGAAGACCCCTCATCACCCTCATCACCCCCGACCCCACGAGAGGAACAGAAACTCACTGAAGTGTGTGCGTGAGGTTTCATTGGGTAGAAACTCCTTTATTGGACCTCTTGGGCCGTTCACACACAGGACACACTTTACATTCCACCGTGCTGCTTTTCCATTGTTTTTATACACCTTTTTTTTTATCTGAACCTCTTTTAACTTCAGAGCTGCGTTTTAGAGCGCCTTGTCAACTATTAATTGCTGTTCAAAAAATTATAATTTATTTTTATTTGAATTTCAATTTAATGAGCGTAGGCTACTATATTTTAGTTTGATAATGTTTTTTAGTTAATATTTTGTATTTTTAGGGGATTTTATGGTAGACTTCTAAATGATATGTATTTAGTATTTATAATCTCCCAGCTAACAATTTTAGGTTCTGTGAACATTAGTTTTTGGTTCCCAGAATGTTTCTAGATTGTTCCCTTAAGGTTAGGGGAACGTTCTGTGTTTGATTCACTTTTTCAGCAAAGACCTGAAAACAAAATTTACAGCTTAAACTTGTACGCTTTTGACCACTGACTGAAGCTTTGTGTCTTTTTAAAGACGACAACTGGCAGATTATTAATGAGTGAACTTAAGAATAATTGTAAAACTTTTTTCATGAAAAATGCACAGACACCATTTTATGAATGCCATATCTAAACAAGTTGCGTTCCAAATTTGAGGTTGATATTTTGTACCATTCCGATAAAGTAAAAAATTCTAAAAAAACCAAACGTAATTTTTTTCGGTCAAAAATAACCAAAGTGTCACGTGATGGGTCGTAGAAAAGGAGCGAGGGATGAACAGGTCTTGGCAGGAAACACGAGGGAACATGGACAGCGAACCAGCACAGGACTACCAACACAGGGAGACTAAATGACGTCACATGCTGTTTTGCGATCAAATTGGTGTATCGAATTGATTTGAGACATGTTAAGGTGTTTCCATTCATTTTCTCACCAAATTGCACAACATTCAAGCCAACATTTGTGAACTTACTAGGCAAAATGGATTGCGCCTTAATAACGTTTCCATCAGCGTTTATCGCATAAGCCGTATATCGATCAAGATGAAATCCGATGAGACCGATCGTATTTCATTTGAGTCGATATTCATGAAATTCAATCGAATTTGACTGTTTCCATGAGGAATTTTTCATTCGATTTCACTTAATGCGGATAAAAACGTGTGGATGGAAACAGCAAATGAAGCAGACTAAACATAAACACAGGACAAACTGGGAATGTCAGAGCTCTGTCACCAACCAGACATATATCCAGACAGAAGAGACAGAACCCTGACACAAAGAGCAGCCGAGGGTTAAAGACCTCCATATATAACGTGTTTACATAGAACAACAAAAAAAAGTAGTGAAGTGGAATGGAAGAAGCTAACTTGAAGTGGGTTCATATTTGACTGAATTCAAAAGCAATTTTTGCCAATTCAGAATATTCTCTTCAAATCATAGGTAAGTTGTATTAGATTCGAAAACAATACATTTAAAAATTGCATTTTTGTTTTTATTAAGTACTGCTATTTTAGCCCAGTGCACTCTTTGGTGTTTTAAAAATAGCCTTTTAGGTCATACATAACGCTTGAAGAATCTGCAAAATGTTAAAAATTTTAGAAAAGAAGAGAAAGAAGCGGGATCATAAAATGCATGTTTTATTTAGTACTGCCCTGAAAAAAATGTGCACATGTAGACAATATTGTCGTTATCTGGAGCTTCTTGAGCATCAATGAATGTTTGCACTTTTTGTGTTAGTTATGAATCCCTGATATCATACAGTCACTGGAAAGGATTTTTATGGAAAAACAGTAACAATCACAAATCATACTAACAGTCATAAATCATCCAGGTAACACGCGGTATTAAGAATCTAGGGTATGTGAACTTTTAAACCGGGTCTTTTGTGAAAATTCAATGATTATTTTGTCTTCTTGTCTGCATGTACACACCTGTTTCAGTGCAATAGGCTACATAAAAACATGCATGTAATGATTCCTCTTCTTGTTCACGAATTGGTACTGCACACAAACAATAAACACTGACAGCACATTTTGGAGATATTAACCTCAAATTTGGAACAAAGCTTGTTAAGATATGGCATTCATAAAATAGTATCTTTGTGCATTTTCATAACAATAAATATATATATATATAAAAATTCTAGTTAACTTTTTTAAAAGTTTTTTTCATTTTAGCAATAATCTGAGGTTTCATCTTTAAAAAGAGACCAAAATTCAGTCTGCGCTCCAAAACATTCAAGATTTACGAGTTTATGCTGAACATTTCATTTGCGGGTCTGTTCTCAAAAAGTGCTTAATGGATTATAAAAACTGTTTGTTTGTTAAGAGCCCAACTAATCGAAACACTGATCAGCGTTATGGTGACTTCAAATGAAACCGAGTTAAACCTCTGTGAATTCTCAATGGAGTTGTTTAATCCTCCTCTGCTGAGATCTGACAGATTTACTGTCGTCTTTTATCTTCAGTGGATTTCATCTAAGACTGTGTCTGGAAGTTCTTGTTTAATTCAGTTATTTCTCTTTGAAGTCGGGTGGATTCTGATTGGCTGTCAGTGTTTTTCTCGTTCACCAGATGCAGAAGTCAGTTATAGTTGTTGTTGTGAATGGGACTTTAGTACCTGTGTTCTGTGAGGTCCTGCTGTGCCGTTTGTAGATGATGAACCAGAGGAGCAGCACCAGAACCGAGCCGCTGGCGAGCAGCCCGACACAGATCCACACGCCGGGGCTGATGGCGAGCCAGGACTGACCCGGACCCGGACCTCTGGTGCTCAACACGGGTGGAGGAACCGCTACACACACACACACACACACCTCAACATCCACGAGCAGCCAAGAGGAGGATTATACAGCAGCAGATCCACTCACCTGACGGAGGCAGTCCCAGGGATTCGTGAGGGATGCAGCGTCGGAGCAGAGAATCCCAGAGAGACCCAGAAGCACACGATCTCTTCTCCATCACTGCTGGTACAACACTGAGGAGAACAGAGAGATCACGAGAGGTAAAGGACAGCAGCGCAGCGACGTTTCACTTCTTCATTTGAGACATCGGAGAGAATGAATCACTGATCGAGTCTCTAGAGGCAAGAAGACCAGCAGAAGACAGAGACGGAGAGAAACGAGAGGAAACCCAACTTTATTTTTAACGTCATGTTGTTTTCTGCAGTTCTTCATAACATACTACATATAAACAGTGGCTCCATGTTCACTTTTTAATGTCTGAATTTGATTCGTTAGATCAAGTGTCTTTATTTGCAGGAGCCTCAAAATTACTGTCGGAGATTAAAGTCACAATTATGAGGTGAAATGACAATGAAATTGTCAGTCTTGACTTCTATCTCATATTTTGACTATGTCTTATGATATAAAAAGCTTAAGAGAAAAGGGTGAAATTGTGACACGAAAAAGTCAACATTATGAGATAAAAAGGACAAAATGCCAATTATGCAATAAGTTAAAATTATGTCAAGTCAAAATTGACTAAATGTCTTAATTATGGTTTAAAAAGTTGAGATTATTAGAAATGGGTAAAATTATGATAAACATTCAAAATGGACAAAAGGTCAAATAGGAATTAAGTCACACTTATGACAATTCTAAAGTGACCTAAAATAACAATGATGAAATAGTCAAAATATGAGAGATAAGTCAAAATTGACAAAAATATCAAGGTAAAAACTTTAGAAAAGGTTAAAATGATGTCAATATTGACAATGTCTGTTTTGATTGTAAATTGTTTGTGCATCGTTGCTTTAAATCATACTTGATGTAATATTTTGTGTCTCATATAATGACATTCATAAGACTTTTTTTACGTATTCAAATACTGCGTGTTCACTAGTGTGTGGTCTAGTTGCTAATAGTTCACTTAAAAATGTACATTTTCTCATTTTCCCTAATTTTCTTCTGCATAACAATTTATGTTTATGGGGTAACAACTTTGGACCCCATTGACTTTCATTGTATGGGTAAAAAGAGGCATTTTTCAAAATATCCTCTATTGTGTGTAAAACTGTTCAGCCTTTAAAACACACATGAACGTCAAAAGTCTAACTTGCATTTTCAGTTTCCTCACCACAATTCTATTTCTAGCAATTATCTGCCATATTGTATTGTCAGTCTCAAATGATCAAGTAATCACATACTTCTCAGTGAGAGAGAGAGAGTGAGTGAGTGAGAGAGAGAGAGAGAGAGAGAGAGAGAGAGTGAGTGAGTGAGAGAGAGAGAGAGAGAGAGAGAGAGAGAGAGAGAGAGAGAGAGAGAGAGAGAGAGAGAGGGAGGGAGGGAGAGAGAGAGAGAGAGAGGGAGAGAGAGAGGGAGAGAGAGAGAGAGAGAGAGAGAGAGAGAGAGAGAGAGGGAGAGAGAGAGAGGGAGAGAGAGGGAGAGAGAGAAATGAATTTGATCTAATAACAGGCCACATCCAGCGGGTTGCGACTTATAGGCATGTTTTGTCTTATTTCTAATGTTTTTCAAATAAGCTAAAGCTACTATTAAATCTAATTTAATAAAATATTCGATTGAATTCATTCCCTCAAGAACTATCAATTTGATTGCAGAACCAGGATTCACACAGTCTTGGAGAACCTGGATATATGAGGGAATATTAAAAAGTGTGTTTTTGAGACCTGGAAAAGTCATGGAAATAAATACAGGTCATTCTCAAAAAATTAGCATATTGTGATAAAGTTCATTATTTTCATAATGTAATGATAAAAATTAAACTTTCATATGTTTTAGATTCATTGCACACCAACTGAAATATTTCAGGTCTTTTATTGTTTTAATACTGATGATTTTGGCATACAGCTCATGAAAACCCAAAATTCCTGTCTCAAAAAATTAGCATATTTCATCCGACCAATAAAAGAAGTGTTTTTAATACAAAAAAAGTCAACCTTCAAATAATTATGTTCAGTTATGCACTCAATACTTGGTCGGGAATCCTTTTGCAGAAATGACTGCTTCAATGCGGCGTGGCATGGAGGCAATCAGCCTGTGGCACTGCTGAGGTGTTCTGGAGGCCCAGGATGCTTCGAGAGCGGCCTTAAGCTCATCCAGAGTGTTGGGTCTTGCGTCTCTCAACTTTCTCTTCACAATATCCCACTGATTCTCTATGGGGTTCAGGTCAGGAGAGTTGGCGGGCCAATTGAGCACAGTAATACCATGGTCAGTAAACCATTTACCAGTGGTTTTGGCACTGTGAGCAGGTGCCAGGTCGTGCTGAAAAATGAAATCTTCATCTCATAAAGCTTTTCAGCAGGTGGAAGCATGAAGTGCTCCAAAATCTCCTGATAGCTAGCTGCACTGACCCTGCCCTTGATAAAACACAGTGGACCAACACCAGCAGCTGACATGGCACCCCAGACCATCACTGACTGTGGGTACTTGACACTGGACTTCAGGCATTTTGGCATTTCCTTCTCCCCAGTCTTCCTCCAGACTCTGGCACCTTGATTTCCCAATGACATGCAACCACTGAGCAACAGTCCAGTGCTGCTTCTCAGTAGCCCAGGTCAGGCGCTTCTGCCGCTGTTTCTGGTTCAAAAGTGGCTTGACCTGGGGAATGCGGCACCTGTAGCTCATTTCCTGCACACACCTGTGCACGGTGGCTCTGGATGTTTCTACTCCAGACTCAGTCCACTGCTTCCGCAGGTCCCCCAAGGTCTGGAATCGGTCCTTCTCCGCAATCTTCCTCAGGGTCCGGTCACCTTCTCGTTGTGCAGCGGTTTTTGCCACACTTTTTCCTTCCCACAGACTTCCCACTGAGGTGCCTTGATACAGCACTCAGGGAACAGCCTATTTGTTCAGAAATGTCTTTCTGTGTCTCACCCTCTTGCTTGAGGGTGTCAATGATGGCCTTCTGGACAGCAGTCAGGTCGCCAGTCTTACCCATGATTGCGGTTTTGAGTAATGAAACAGGCTGGGAGTTTTTAAAAGCCTCAGGAATCTTTTGCAGGTGTTTAGAGTTAATTAGTTGATTCAGATGATTAGGTTAGTAGCTCGTTTAGAGAACCTTTTCATGATATGCTAATTTTTTGAGACAGGAATTTTGGGTTTTCATGAGCTGTATGCCAAAATCATCAGTATTAAAACAATAAAACACCTGAAATATTTCAGTTGGTGTGCAATGAATCTAAAATATATTAAAGTTTAGTTTTTATCATTACATTATGGAAAATAATGAACTTTATCACAATATGCTAATTTTTTTAGAAGGACCTGTATATATATATATATATAAAAGATTTCTTTGATTCTTAATGATTTTATTAATTTCCTTGATTTAAGCATGCAAATAAAATCGTTAAAAAAATCTTGGAAATAAATACCTTTTAAAAAATAGGAGAGAAATCAAGAAAAATCGACAATTTAAATGTTTAAGAATCAATGATATTAATAAAACCTTTAAGAAGTCATCAATCTTGAAAAACAATTGAAACATTTTAAATTCATGGAAGTTTCTGAAATGAAAGTATTTTTTTTCTATTCATGTCGAGCTCTGAAGTATTTTATCGCGTACAAATTGCCATTTTTCTAAAAAAAATAAAGTAAAAAAAGACTGTAAAAGTTACGGGTTATAAAGAGTGAATCCTGAAAAACATGCAGCTCTCGAAACTTCTGAAATGTTATCATTTTAATATATTGTTTCAATTAGTTTCTGTAAAATAAAATGCTGGAAAATGAGCAGCTTTAATTATTACATGGGAAGCACCAGAAATATCTTCCTTCAGCCTTCAAATATCATCTTGGACAGTCAGAAATGTGTAGAATTACTGTAATAATAAAACCTCTACAAGCAGCAAAGACTAGAGCTCAAACATGTCTTTTCCTCTGTGCTTGTGACGTGATCCACCAAACCTCTCATGGTTTGTGGTCCTCAAACTCTTAGATGATCCAAAGCTTCAGTCGAACACGAGACGGAACAAGTGAAACCCAAAAAACAAGAACACTCAACACTGAGAAATCAAGTGCATTCATTCATTGGTTGAATCAAAGAGAAAAGCATCGATCAGACAAACATCCGGATCATCCACACTGAATGCTAACAGAGGCACTTTACAGTCGCGTTGCCTGAGAGAACCACGCGGCAACAACACGAGTCACTCGGACACGGCTCTTCTGCTCGTGCTGTTCGGCAGGACTCCGTCAAAACTCCTCACTTTACACAGGACATTACAGACACATTTCTGGACAGAAGAAAACATCACAAAAAAAAACAACAAAACGAATTAAATCATAATAATGACAGTCGAAATTACGACATCATATTTATGAGATAAAAAGCTAAAATTATGACATACGGTCATTATCTCAATTTATGCCCTAATCATGAGTCATGATAACTTTTCATCTCTTGAATGTGACGCGTCATGATATTGACCCTTTTTGTGATAACTATGTCTAACCAAAGCATGATTTTCCCCCTTATGCTGCAGAAATGAGCTCCCATAGTAATAAACACACAGTGTGCACTAAATCATTACGATCAACTTCCTCAATCTATCGATCAAGAGGCGTAAACAGTCCTGGACTGATTGTCAAATGACGGCTGAGGGGTTTAGCGTTCAGAATAAAAGCTGATTGGACAGATTGGTTTTAGCGACAGTGGGCTCCCATGATCCTCAGGGGCGGAAGAGCTGCGGCTGCATGCTGACGAAGCTGAAGTTGTATCTGAGAGGAAGCCCCTGGTGTGTCGTGCTGTTGAAGGAGTCCCAGGAGAACACGGGCAGTCCTCCTTCAGTGGTGGGACCGTTCAGTGCCTCCGACTCGAACCCCCGAGCCATGAGCAGATCCGTCACCTGACCAGAGGACAACAGAGAACGCATGAGCTGATAGAGTGGGTCAGCTGACCAGAGAACTCAATCTGATTGGCTGATAGAGTGGGTCAGCTGACCTTGGTGTCGTAACATCCTCCAGGACTGGCCTGATGCTCGCGCAGGTCGTTGCGACAGCAGATGGACTTACACGGGTCGCCCTGCGAGTACGGGTCGTTCTTATAATCTGAGGACACATTGACATCATCAGACAGTGATTGACAGGTACACATTGGACAAACAGGAGCCTCATATGACTTTTACTGTGTGATATTTAAAGGAGATAAATAGATTTTTTTTTAAATAATGAAACAAATGAAAGTGATTATATTTTGGCTTAGTTCTATTGGAATTTAAATCAAACTGAAATAAGCAGTTATATTTTAACTATTTATTGTTATCAATAAAATACTAGGATTAAAACATATGAGCTTATTTCAATATAATTTTTGTAGATACGAGTACAACCAGGGTTATATTCGTTAAACAAACATACTTTTTTTGTGAAAAATATGCTACTTGAAATTAAATAAAAATGTTAAAATTCACAATAAATGTTAAATGAATTTTTTTTTAAATAAATTATATATATAAAAACTTGAAAGTATTTTATTTCACTCGTTGCCAAGGCAATATTTCTAATTTTAATTTAGTTTTTAACTTGTAGCAAAATAACTAAAATAAAAATTAATAAACTATATAAACATATAAAACTACTAAAATGACAACACACAAATTAACAAAAACTAAAAAGAAAATAGAGAATAAAAAAAAAGCTAATTCAAAATATTTCAATATTTAGCTGGCTGCTAAAACATTTCTAATTTTAATTTAGTTTAACTTGAATACAAAAAAAAGATTTACTTTATAGAAAGTATAAAGACAATATAAAAAATAAAAATATTAAAAACGACGACAACACAAAATTACTAAAACTTTAACTACAATTAAAAATGGAAAAGACAAAAATATATATATTGTTAATAAACTACCATAGTATATCAATAAGGATACATAAATAAAAACAAATATAAAAACACATATTTATGTATGTAAAAAAAATGCAAGTCCTATTTCATAAGTGAAATCATCAGGACTCAACACTTGTTAGTCTTCGTGCAGTGTAACCGATTGGTTGTGCGGTGGTTGCTATGGTTACTGTTATGGAAAAATTAATATTTTACTCTTTTCTTATTTACTTTCTTAGACATTGTGAGGGTTTTCTTTTAATTCAATCATGTATTTTCTCTCCTGGAATATTTGCATATGCCTGGCAGGAACAGAGACACACACACATAGCAAATGGTCAGGAAGAGCCTCTGAACTCGTTAGCATGGGTAATCAGGTGAGACAAAGGGGTTATTCGGCCTTTTGACCTCACAGGTGTGAGCTAGATCTGGTTTTATTGGGGTGAGCGGAAATTTACAGGAGAAGGGACTCCTAGGTATGAAGGCTGTATGCTTGCTGTGGGATTCAGGTCTGTGTTCCTACCGTGGGGTAGCTGCCATGGTAGCTTTAGTGAACAACCTCCTTTAAAAGAATAAACTTTCTTTTAAAGTACAATTGGAATCTGATGTCTCTTACTGCGATGCTTAATTATTGTTTTTTGCCACAACATTACCGTTGTATCTCATGATGTGTTTGAGGGTGGTCAGGTCTCTCACTGAAGACTGGTCGCGGCGGAAGATCTTGGCGCGAGGGCAAAGGTCATAGGAAAACTCCTCGCCGTACTCCTTCCACATCTGCTCGTACCCGCTCAGATCGTAGACCTTACGGTGGAACGGCACGTTGTAGGACGGCCAGTAACCTGCAGGACACACACGTTTAAGGTTTCATTTCACCTCAGAACAACAATGAAAAGCAATGAAACCGAGCCTGACCTCTGCGCAGGGTCTGCGTCTGGTCCGAATACTCCACCAGTCCCGGGATCTGCTCCACCACAGTCAGCGCCCCGTCATCCAGACGGCTGCCCAGAATCACTTTACTGGCGTCCACAACCATGTACTGGTTATTATATGTGCCTGACGGGGAGATTCAGCACTGGGTCAGAGCGCTGATTCACATTACACCAGTGTACGAGCACCTCGTCAAAAAATAAAATAAATGAAAAATGATATACAGGTTAAACTCGGGAAAAAATAGATTATCTTGCACAAGATATAATTTTGATGATTATGGCTGACAGCTTATGAAAATCCCAAATTCAAAATCTCAGAAAAGCAGAATATTACATGAAAAAAAAAAAAAAAAAAAAAGATTTTAAATACAGAAATGTCATCCCTCTGAAAAGTATTCATATGTATCTAGATCACCTTTTACTTTGAATTACTGAAATACATGAACTTTTGCACGATATTCCAATTTTTCGAGTTTCACCTGTGTATATATATATGAAATAATTTTAAAGGGGTCCTATTATGCCCTTTTACAAAGTCTTGATTTTGTTTTCGGGGTGTACTAGAATATGTTTCCATGCTGGTTAAAAAAAAAAATAATAATAATAATTTTTTACATATTTTCAGTATTACGGCTCTTCTCTCCCCAGTCTGGGTTGAAAGAATCGTTTTTGTTGAAGCCCCTTCTTCCAAAATGTGCTGTGATTGGGTCGCTGACCCGGTGTGCTGTGATTGGGTCGCTGACCCGGTGTGCTGTGATTGGGTCGCTGACCCGGTGTGCTGTGATTGGGTCGCTGACCCGGTGTGCTGTGATTGGGTCGCTGACCCGGTGTGCTGTGATTGGGTCGCTGACCCGGTGTGCTGTGATTGGGTCGCTGACCCGGTGAGCTGTGATTGGGTCGCTGACCCGGTGTGCTGTGATTGGGTCGCTGGCCCGGCGTGCTGTGATTGGGTCGCTGACCCGGCGTGCTGTGATTGGGTCGCTGACCCGGCGTGCTGTGATTGGGTCGCTGACCCGGTGTGCTGTGATTGGGTCGCTGACCCAGAGTGTTCAGGAAATGTCCCTTCATAACAGTGAGTTCTGCTCAGATGTAAATATGATCAATTTCAAACCTATTCTAGCCTGATTCAGACCCTGACAATGTTATCAAATAAGAGGATCGTAAAGAACGGATTTCAGGCACGGATTTCACAGCGGTATGTTTGTAAATTTCTTATACATTATAGATATGATGTTATCCATCATTTAATCGTGATATTTGTCGGAAAACTAAGGTAACACAAAAAGTCACAATCACAAAATCGTGGGTTAATTTTTCTAAGGAGCGGTGAACAGTCTCACACAAGCGACAGCTTACACGAGAAACCGAAAGCAAGCTGTTCTCCATCAAATGTGCAGCGCACAGGTAAATGTTGGGGTTATAATGTTCAGGAACAGTGATTAAAATAAATTAAGCACTACGTTCCAGTGTCTCTTCGACAGTGACAACACGCTCTTCCCTAGCGCAGCTCAGCCATGCCTTTTTTGCGTATGGGCAGGGACTATTTAAATGAGGAACATTATGACTTCGTAAGATCCGGATTAAATTGCCTTGTAGTCCAAATGAGCCGTTTGTTGTAGTTCTTGAAAAGTGGATTCTGTTAAATAAAATATGTCCCTTTGGAGTGGACGTTGAGCTTTTATGACCTTGCAGATCTTTATGCTCAAACAGCAACACTACACACTAACTAAAGTTGAAAAAGAGAAAATTAAGCAATAAGCCTCGCAAAACCGTGTTTTACACTGGATTTAGAACAGCTAAGGGGCGTTGTTAGGCTTCTTGCTTTCATAAAACCATTACTCCATAAAAATATTTGAATATTTATTTTATTCATAAAATAAACACCCAGCAACAACAACAACAAAAAAAAACGTTATAACATATTCCTCCGCCAAGGAATGTAGTTCTAAAGAGGTTGCTAAGCAACACATGCAGCAACAAAGAATCACAAACGGCAGTTGCGCAGTAACACTGATGTAACGCGGTCACAGGTGTGTGTGTGTTTGTTGAGCAATTTACAACGGCTTAGAACGCGGCTCAACCAATCAGAATCAAGGACTGGAACTATCCGTTTTATAAAACATAATATGACCCCTTTAAATAAAAAATACATAATTTTTACGTGAATTTTATTTTTCATAAACTATACTACCGGTATATAATATTTTTTAATGTTAAATGATGCATTACATAAATCAAATAATTCTCTCTCTCTATGTAATTCTATGTTTCTGACCGGAGTTGTATCTCGAGAAGGTCTGCGCCCACTGCTCTCCGGTCTGCGCCAGTACGTGTGCCAGTCGAACCCTCTGCCAGGAGAACAGACTGGCAGGAGTGATGTAGGAGTACAGCGAGGTGTTGAAGACGTTATTCGTGGTCTGCGTCATCATCAAACCGCTGCCCAGCAGATAGAAATCATCCAGAGACACCAGGAACCCTGAACACACAAACACCAGCCGTCACCGGATGAACACGCACGCGTACGCACTATACACTATACACTGCCTAGTACTTT
Organism: Meda fulgida; assembly: GCA_030578275.1. Classification (NCBI taxonomy): domain Eukaryota; kingdom Metazoa; phylum Chordata; class Actinopteri; order Cypriniformes; family Leuciscidae; genus Meda; species Meda fulgida. The sequence goes on from CM060618.1 coordinate 37,827,524, forward strand.
ATAAAAATGGTACTTCATAAATAGTGAATAAAACATAAAATTGCCCACTCTACCTTTTTTTGCCTACTCTAACAAACAAATCTATAAATGAATGGATCAATGAACAAATGTGAAATTGAGATTTATACATCATCTTACGTTTGTTAGGTTAAGACAGTATTTGGCTGAGATACAACTGTTTGAAAATCTGGAATCTGAGGGTGCAAAAAAAATAAACAATCTAAACATTGAGAAAAATCACCAATGGACCAAAGAACCATTACACTAAATGAACCAAAGATCAAAATGAACCAAAGATCAAAATGAACCAGAGATCAAAATGAACCAGAGATCAAAATGAACCAGAGATCAAAATGAACCAAAGATCAAATGAACCAAAGATCAAAATGAACCAAAGATCAAATGAACCAAAGATCAAATGAACCAAAGATCAAATGAACCAAAGATCAAAATGAACCAGAGATCAAAATGAACCAGAGATCAAAATGAACCAGAGATCAAAATGAACCAATGATCAAAATGAACCAAAGATCAAAATGAACCAAAGATCAAAATGAACCAATGATCAAAATGAACCAAAGATCAAATGAACCAAAGATCAAAATGAACCAAAGATGAAAAATGAACCAAAGATCAAAATGAACCAAAGATCAAAATGAACCAAAGATCAAAATGAACCAAAGATCAAAATGAAATGAACCAAAGATGAAAAATGAACCAAAGATCAAAATGAAATGAACCAAAGATCAAAATGAACCAAAGATCAAAATGAACCAAAGATCAAAATGAACCAAAGATCAAAATGAAATGAACCAAAGATGAAAAATGAACCAAAGATCAAAATGAACCAAAGATCAAAATGAACCAAAGATCAAAATGAACCAAAGATCAAATGATCCAGTGAACCGGTCCGTACCAGGGTAGCTGCTGAAGGACAGTTTCCCGGTGGCTGTGTGCGGTTCGCTCAGCTTGAAGTCCCAGTGTTTGTAGATGCGCATGGTGGCGGCGTACGTGTACCAGCTGGAGTGAGCGAACAACAGGTTCTCATAGCCGGGCAGCATCTGAAACACACGGCGAGTGTGAGAAAACATCACATCAGCTGACTTCTGATGTCCTCCATGAGCTTACCTTTATGAGCGCGGAGCAGTGGCCCATGGGAGGAGCTTTATACAGACTCATGAGGGGCGTCTCACCGGGCACCAGCGCCGGGATCAGATCCAGCAGATCCCCCACCGCGTTCAGGAACTGAATCGAAAACTGGGACAGAGGCTACACACACACACACACACACGTAAACGTCTGATAAGAGAGAACGAGCAAAACATACTTCAGCTTCAACATATGCAGACATGCCATAAAAAAATACAGGAAACAAAACTTTAATAAAACAAAAAGAAAAACTCTTTTTAGATGTTTGTGTCATTTTCTAAAGTAAGAAAAAGGAAAATACAGGAAATCGAGCTTAAAACACACACTTAAAAACATTTTAAATGTTTGTCATTTAAATGAGAAAAATACAGGGAAAAAAATTCTTTCTATTTTTAACTCAAATGACAAACATCTAAAAAGTTTTTATTATTGTTTTATTAAAGCTCCATTTTCTGAAAATGTTCCCAATCTCTTACTTAAAAAAATTACTTGAACATCTAAAAGTTTTATTTTTGTTTTATTAAAGCTCAATTTTCTGACCCCCCCCATTTTTGAACATCTAAAAGTTTTAAGATATGGGGATTTTTTCTTTTGTTTTTGAAAATTGAGCTTTAATAAAACAAAAACTTTTAGATGTTCAAGTAATTTTTTTGTTATTGTTTTATTAAAGTTCAATTTTCTGAATTTTTCTCCCCATCTCTTACTTCAAAAACAAAAGTTTTAGATGTTCAAGTAATTGTTTTAAATAAGAGATGGGGAATTTGTTTTGAAAATTGAGCTTTAATAAAACAAAAACAAAACTTTTAGAAGTAATTTTTTAAAGAGCTGGAAAACACATGCGATTGAGGTTAAATAGCACAGAGCTGCGAGCCGTAGATGTGTGTGTAGTGAGAGAGGATCAGCGTCTCTCACACTCCTGCCCTGTTGTTTGGCCCAGTCGGTCACTCCGGCCTGCAGCCCGTCCAGCTGGGCCAGAATCAGGCCCGTGTGGGTCCACAGAGGATCAGAGGTGTTACGCGTCACCTGCCCCCGAGTCCACTCGTCCTGCTTGCTGCAACACCACAGACAGAGTCAACACACACACCGCACGGAGCACACACAGGACGGGGGATGAAGCGCCACACACTCACGCCATGAAGCGCTTCACGGCCACCAGGGTTTTGGGATTCTGGATCAGCTGCGGGTACATGTTGGTGTAATGATCCAAAATCTGCCTAAAACACAACAGTGTCATTCCCATTAACATCACCTTTTTTACTCATATCAAACACTATATTTTAGCTAAAATAAACCTACAAACCAAATCATAAATCGAAAAAAAATAATTAAATATTCATATTTTCGATTAATACACTGTGAAAAGTCTTGTTGGGAACACTAGTTATAATATTAAAATATCAAATTTACTAATTTTAGAGTTAAATTTCTAGTAATTTTAGTCATCTAGTGTGCTGTCATTTTTTTTGTATTTTTCTAAAATGTCTATCGAGTTTGTATTAATTTTATTTATCATTATTTTTGTCAGTTTTGTGTGCGTTTTAATTATTATAAAGCTGTAATTAAAGTCAGAATTTCACACAGAAAAAAAAAGCACTGGATTAAACTTTTCTGCAAAATGTGCAAATGTAATAGAAATTCGTATGCTTTTTTTGTAATTTTGTTATGCGTTTTAGTCATTTCTATAATAATAATAATTTTTTAAATATTACTATTCAGATTTTTTTATTTATTTCAGTTTTGGGTCAGTTAGTTGCCATGGCAACACTTCTAATATTCCTTTAAACGCTTTTCCATTTCATATTTAGATTTTATTTTAGCTGTATTTTAATTAACAAACATTTAGTTAATGATAATGGTTGAGAAACCTGTTAATCAATCATAGGTCAGCACTGACTAAAACATTAACCCACATCTTAATCCCGAACACAATCATTGCTACTCATTCCACAAGCAAACAGGTTTGTCCGAGGGCTCATTTACATATAGAGTCACATATTCACATACACTGACGCACAGTAATTGGAGCAGAAACTGTTTGTTTAAATAAGAGTCAGAGAGAGGGTGAAAAATGATTAACATATCTAATAACTAAACAGCCGCAACTAATGTAGTATTTAAAAAAAAATTTAGGAAGCGATTTGCTTTGACAACATCTAAACGAGGAGGGTCGTTTAAGGCTAGCACTTTTTTTTAAACATTTTTTTTATTAGTTGTCATGTTTGTAATTGTTGCTCTCCCCTTATTTATCGTTTATTTTATTGCCATTGTTACTGTTATTTCTTATTTTAATATTGTTATTGTTGCTGTATGGTGACCTTGAGTGATTTGAAAGGCGCCTTAAATAAAAAGCATTATTATTATCATAAGGCTTGAAGTGTTTCGGACACGTACGGCGCGGTGAGGAAACCCTCCAGATAGCCGGCCGTGAACATGGTGACGGTGTCGGTCTCCGGCGTCTGCCCGTATCCGGCCCGGATCTCCAGCACGCCCCATCCCGACGACCACAGCGTGTCGTTATAGTAGCCGTAAGCGTCGCCCTGCGGGTCCAGAACGCCTTGCTTCAGCACAACGGCCTTATGGGTCGAATCCCAGTACGCCGTGGCCTTCAGCAGCTCTGCAACACACACACACACACACACACACACGATTCTTCATGATTCTCAGTCATGTGGGCATCTGCTACTTCCTTAAAAATACTTTATGCTGTTTTTAACCATAAGATGAGGAACTTTATTTCAGGATATGAGATGAGACACCCTATTAACTAAGAATATCTATATTCAATGAGTGAATTTAAAACAATAAAACACACTGAAATGCTTCAGTCTGACTTCAATAAATTCCAATAATTCAGGATAATTTGCTTAAAACATTTTTAATCTGTTGATAGATGTGGGAGTATCAATCTTAATTAAAAAAAGGGTACTTTCTTTCACAGAAAACCATTTTAAGTTTTTTTTCCCATTTGTTTTTATTTTGTTAGATCAATTTGATGCAAACATTTGCAAACTAAACCACTAAATTAAACTTTTGTTTCTCATATCCTCTCAAATCCAGGTTAAAATACTACTTTAAATAAATAATACTTTAAACAAACCTTCTTAACTTACTACAATGACACGTTTCCTAACTCTCTTTGTTAAGTATCCATGAAGTAACAGGAGACAAATCTCAGATTTCAGATTGAGTTTTATATGATCATGTGATTCTCCAGTGTGTTCATGATCAGTATAATAGACAAACCTGCAGCTTCAGCCAATTCCTCTTTAACTCACTTAAAACACACTTGGCTTGAAATAAGCGACACAAAGCACGTGTGTTTTAAAGAGATTTACACTGAACATATGGTCGTATAAATATATAAAACACATGGTCATATAAAACACACTGTCGTGGAACGAGCTTTATGAAAGTCAAGGTTAAATACAAGAGTCACTTACTGTCGCTTCTCGCTGTTGCTGCAAAACAAGCGAGAATTAAAACACAAACGCGGTTTGTCATGATTGTGTCCATGTTCAGTCAATCGCAGCCCAGAAACTGAAAATAAAGTGGGAAATTCGTCAGTAAACAGCTTCCTTGTGACAAACCAACATTAATAAATCTGAACGCGATCGTCCGACGAGATAATATAAAACTACGTTGTACTTAAGAAAAGACTTGAGTCAAGCTGAACGACACAATAAACACCGAGAAAAAAACAAAAAACAAACTTCACCCCAGATGGGACTCGAACCCACAATCCCTGGCTTAGGAGGCCAGTGCCTTATCCATTAGGCCACTGGGGCGGATGATAAATACTTAGAGGCGGAGACGTTTATAAAGGCGTCCAATCGGACTCCAACGAGGCGTCACGTGACATCTGCTGACGGTCGATGCGGAAGCGAAGTCGCTAATAAAATCGTTAAGAATTAATAAAGCATATCTAAGGTGTTTAGACGCCTTCATTTTTCGTTATAATAAATTACATGTTATTGAACTACCAATGAGATGTTAAAATGAAGATAAGTGTAAAAAAATAAGTTTGATGAACACTTTTGGGAGGTTAAGCTGATGCTAACCGTCTGTAAACATTTTGTTTTTATAATAATGATTAAACTTTCAGTTATGCTTGTTTCCAAGTAGAGCTAAAATGGTTGTTATTAGTTATCAATATATATATTTCAACTACCTGTTGAAAGAAGTCCAAATCAGCTGAACTGCTCACCGATTTAAATCACTTGTTAAAACCTTTTAACAGCGTAAAGAAAAAAAACCTGCGAATACATTGGAATTAAACTGGTTTAAAAAGGTCTAAGATGTGTTTTTAATTATTAGCAGGTAACTGCATTAAAGTACATCTAAATCTCAGATCAAACTTAGTTACAGCTCATTTGACACTTGGAAGATTTTAGTCTGTTAATAACAACCAATATTGTCAATCAGTTTAAAAACACTTTAAACAATAATTGTGTTCTGATTCGAAAGTGTAACTAAAACGTATTGATAATTTGTCACCAAGTTTTTACGTTTAACCGTTAACTACACTGATCAACTGTTAATCTAATGAAATCATGGTGTAAAATAATGACCTGCACACATTTGCCTGGCTAATTTTACAGTTTTAGAAAGGCCTGTTTAATAACTAATATTTGAAGTTATTTATGAGTGCTTTTTCAAACCCAAACCTTTGATTCAGACAAAATTTAAAGAGATTTAGTCCAGTTGAAACGCCAGCCGTTGGTTTTGAGATTCTTCCAAGTCACGCCAATATATGAATCATTCAGAGGAAAGGAGATGGAAAGCACCACAAATATTCCTGAAACTCAGGGGTTTAATGAGAAAGCCCATAAATCAAGTCTGATGTATGTTTTTACTCACACATAACAGGTTTCACAAGCCTTTTATTCATCAAACTGGTTTAAATAATAGTTTAAGACATTTGAATCTTTCTAGGACATACATAAAACACAGTTACCCAGTTGAATTCAACTAAATAAACCCCAAACACCCAAAGCAAACAAAAATGACCAACAAAAGACAGTGAAATGTTCAGATCACTGGAGCTTTAAGACATTCATCCAGTGTTTCAGAGGCAAAAAAAAAAAGCAAGAGAAACTCACACAAGCTGTGCAAAAACACATTTGACAACCGAACTTTAGGTCCTGTTCATTTGAAATGTTTCAAAACAAAAGAGTGCAAAGTTTTGGGAATAAAAGAATGTTTTTTAAAGTATAAATTCCGCCACCATAGTAACCAAACGTAACATTCTATTCTAAAAGTAAGTAACATGGCAACCAGGCGCTTCAGTGATTCCGTTTCTGTCTGATCAGTGTTTTGAATGAAAGTAGTTCATCATTATAGAAATGAAATATTAAGTATCATATATAAATATGTAATATATAATATGTTTTATTTATTCATCGTTCATTGAACACACAACATCTCACAGTGAGATCCTTCGCTCATTCGCTCACTCACTCACTCACTCGTCGTCGACGAGTTTCTCGGCCCCGTTCTCCTCCTGCCGCTCGTCTTCCTCTCCTCCTCTGCTGGTCTCCTCCTCTTCCTCCTCGTCCTCATCCTCGTACGAGAGGCTCTGTCCGCCGTAGTTGATGGTGGTCCGGGACAGATCCACCTCGATGGGGAACACGTCGGCCTCTTTCAGCACGCCGTAGCAGTCGTCGTAGTAGCGGGACATGCCCGAGACGAAGCGCTGCAGCTGGAACACGATGTCCTGGACTGAAGGGGGAACGTAAAGGGTTAAACCGCAGTCAAACAGATCCTGCGCCGTGTTCTGATGCGTATCGAGCAGGGCTGCACGATTAATCGCACAAGATTAGGCAAAGGCTGCGATTATTTGAATGCGCAGTTGGTCAGTGCAGCGGCTGATCGGTAGGTCCACACACACACACACACCCCTATCGCTGCATCAGAATAAACAGATTGAAACGCTTAGATTGATTAAACATGACTAACAAACACACGACTGCCTTATTCTGTGTCAGAAGCACATCATCTCACAGAAGGATGAGCTCAGCTGTCCTCATGAAGTGAGTGTGGAGTAAAGCATGTTATTAAATGTCTTATGTTGAACAAGAGGTTCATAAATGCTTCTGATGTTTGACGTGTGTTGCTTTTTCAAATGCACGTTACAAGAGACTCAAACTCAGTGCTGTGAGAGTGAGCAGCGTTTACTGAGCCGTACGTCACTGACAAGCTGCGCAGAACACATACCGTAATTCCTCAAATACAAACCGGAAGTCAGTTAAACGCCAGGCCTCTGATAGTGGCGGGGGGGCGGTCAACACGGACAAATAAAGGCCGGTCTTAAACTAAGGCCGGGGAAAATTTAGTGTACACTCAAAGACGGACGCACTCAGCGCTTGTCATATATCACAACTATACAGTGCTTTTAACCACATGATGTTTATTTTAGGTTTCAGACATTTAAATACATATGATTTATAGCAAAACAATAAATTTATAGTTTGTAAAATACACAATGGTGTCTATGGAAGTCTATATTTGCCGACGTGTTTTATTCATATCAGATACACAGAGTAAGTAACTATAAAGTTTCCTCTATTCTTCTCCCAGTTCACCGGACACTTACTTTCATGCATTTCAGGAGAAACTGAAGAATTGACGCGCTGTAATAAATCCAGCAGACAGGAATCTCTGAACCGCGACGTCCATCTCACGTTACAGATCAAGATCATTTATAAAGGGTTTTAAACGACAAAACAAACTCACTTACACGGATTTGAGAGTCAGAATAGAAGATAGTTGATGACATGGTAAGCAAGTTTGTTAATATTTAGAAATAAAAGCGCTACATCTGTCATACAGGGCTATTTTGGCTGTGGTGAACACGTGCCAAGCATGACGCGTCACCATGGAAACATGGCGGGCGGGGGTCGCGAATTAGAAATAAAGGCCTGCCTCTAATAAAAGCCGGCTATCATCTGCAGTTCAGGTAAATAAAGGCCCCGGCTTTTATTTGAGGAATTACGGTAATCACAGCCTTTGCGATTACATGTAAATTAAGATTAATTGTGCAGCCCTAGCATCGAGCTACTCAACACACCGTGTTTCTGGTCCAGGAGTTCGATTTTCTCCAAGACATCCTTGCGCATCTTAGCGAAGCGTGCGCGAGCTTCCTGTCGACAGCGCAGGATCAAACGGTACTCGTAGTTTCCAGTGCTGACGCGGTACAACGGGTCGCCCAACGCCTGAAACACACACACACACACACAAATGAGGGATTTTGCAAATATTTATTGGTTTTAATTTTGTAACATTTTTATATAATTGATAGTAATAAGATACTAGCAATTATACTAAAAGTAATAAATTATTTATAATTTACCATACTATAAAATAATCGGGCACACTGGTAAAATCCAGCTTTATTTAACAACAACAATACAGAAAAAAATGCCATATTACATAAATCTAAAAATCTTATGGAATTATTTCAATATTTAAAATAAGTGAATGCATATATGTATGGTAATGTTTTTATATAAAACAATTTATCAGTAATAAAATAAAATGTGTGTATCTTCTTTAAATAATGCACTTTAGCATCAATTTGCAATAACACAGAAAAAAATCATTTATTTTTGAAATTTAAAATATATATATATATTTCAGTTCAGTGTGACTGTGTCAGGGTCAAAGTTTCAATTACATCGAACTCCAAATCAGGTTATATTCAGAAAACAGGTTAAGGAAGTTTTAACAGTAAAAATATACTAAGCGTCATGTAAATAATCTCAAGATGATTTCCCTCATGTGATGTGGAGAGTTCGAGTCAATAAAGAGAGTGAACTTACGATACAGCTGTACTCTTCATCATCCATCTCCTTCACCTTCAGACAGTACGACTGAAACACAAACATCAATAATCACCATAAAACACTCTCTATGAATAAATGATGAGTGAATCCTCTGGCTGGTTTCATACCAAATACTCAAACTTGACGTCCAGGTATTTGCGGATGGTGAGTTTGGTGTCTGGAATGGCTTTGTGGAGATACGTGTTCAGATCATGCAGCATCTGACGGACAGACGGCATTATTAAAGGGGTTATCAATAACATACATCCTATTTAAAGATTTCTATTAAACATGATTTCTTTCATTATATTTTTTGTTGTTCTATACCATCTATTTTATTTATGTAAGTTACAGTTACTTTACATTCATCTGTATTACTCATATTACTGTATTATTCATATTCAGTAAGAATATGAATAGGGTTGGATATCGTTTGAATTTTAACGATTCCAATAAAGTAAAAAAAAAAAAAAAAAAACGTATATATAATTCACATTTATTTTAAGTCTTATTGCAAAACACTGCAACTGAATATCATGAACACAAATCATCAGGATAAAGAACACTTACACAAGGAACTTTTTTTGCCTGTGGTTTAACTAGCCTAATTAGTATAATTTTCAAGCATTATTAAAGACAAGTAAACACTTATTTAAAAAAGAACAGATTTAAATGATCAATCGCAGCAAATAAACACAACTGAACAAAGATTTTCAGGTACGGAAACTAATCAAATGTAAAATAACACTGCACTTTATAAATAAAATATACATTATAAATATAGTTACAAAAGTTAATCAGTCAAGAACAGCGAGTGAATTTTCCCTTTGTCTTTTGTTTGATTAGTGTTTTAAAGAGACGGCAGCAGGAATATTAGGATACTGTCACTTTAAGAGCTGGACGATATACTGTTACACGAGTGTGTGTGTGTTCAGCGAGTCGTCTCGCGCTTGAATGGTTTAAAGCCATTTTAAAATACACACAAAGGAATCGATAAGAGCAATCGAAATTTTAATTTTATAACAAGTATCTGATTCCTGACCTCAAGTATTCAATTCCAGAATTGGAAAATATGAAATATGAAGTCGTTTCATGTCTGATCTCTCACGGGTTTGATGGTCTTCAGCAGCTGGATGCCG